>PVLC010011434.1:0-21445 GCA_004027655.1 Graphiurus murinus
CATAAAGAAGAATAAAATCATGTTCTTTGCAGGGAAATGGATGCAACTGGAAAACATTATGTTAAGTGAGATTAGTCAGTCACAAAGAATTAAGAAGCATATGTTCTCCCTAATATGTGGATGCTAGGGAGGGGATGTGGCATAAGAGGGTCTCCAGATGAAAAGGAGAGATCCTCGATAAGCAATGAAGTTGATTTAACTGTAGTGGACGCAGGGGGCAGAGGGACGCCCTCAAGCAAGTGATGTAATTACACAACCATATCAAGGTCACTCACCGAAGTGAACCTGAGGGGGAGGGAAGGGGAGGGGATTGGGGTGGGAATTGGGGAAAGGGTCAAATGAGAACTATGTGCAAATATGTTGTTAACAACCCGTACTTAACAAGGATGTATGTTATATTGCATGAATTACTACAATAAAAAATGTGGTCTAAAGAAGTTTGCGGACAGCTCTGTGAGATCTCTCAGAGGCCTTTGGCTGACACCTGACAGTGTGGGCCTCCTTTCTCCTCCCTTAGAATCACGCAAATATCTTCTAACTCTGCAATCTTTTTTTTTTTCCTGCTGTTTAACTATTTAATCATCTATGTCCCCTCCCTCCCTCCCTTATTTCCTTCCTCCCTCCCTCCCTTCCTTCCTTCCTTTCTTCTGGCGATTGAACCCAAAGGCATTCTACCTCCAAGCTACACCCCAACACTTTTTTAAAAATTTTGAAACAGAGTCTCACTAGGTTGCTGAGAGCCTCTCTAAGTTGCTGAGGCTGGCCTT
Organism: Graphiurus murinus; assembly: GCA_004027655.1. Taxonomy (NCBI): domain Eukaryota; kingdom Metazoa; phylum Chordata; class Mammalia; order Rodentia; family Gliridae; genus Graphiurus; species Graphiurus murinus. The sequence goes on from PVLC010011434.1 coordinate 768, forward strand.
GAACTTGTGATCCTCCTGTCTAAGCTCCTGCCAAGTACTGGGATTACAGGTGTGTACCACCCCACTGAGCTGTCCCCTGTGGTTTTTCTGAATACTGAAGGCCCCCCTCCATGTGAGTAAGTCAGAGATGGTGGAAGGGGTGGTCTGGTGACGGCAGCCTCCCAGAGCAGAGGCTCTGTGTGCCATCACCAACCCCAGCCTAGCCAGACCCCGCCTGCCAGCCAGTGGCTTCCCTCAGGTTGCCTGAGCTCTTGGTGTGTTCCCCAACCTGTGAAGGGTTGTGAACGTGCTGCCTTCCTGGCGGGGTACTTCATGAGCGTGACAGTGACCCCCTGAGAGAGACCAGCCTCTGTGGAGTGTGCTGGAATGCTCCCTGGCTACCAGCCAGTGCGCCCCACTGCACACCACCTGAGGTCTCAACCAGGACCCCACAGCTCAGCTCGGAGTGTGTCCCGAGTGGGGGCAGCGTGTGTAACTCTGAATTCTTGTGGCACCGTGGAGATTTGGCTGCTGTGGGTATTTACATTCACATCTCCCAAGTTTCCCACAGGGAGAGTGAGGGATGGATGGAAATCAAGGCACTTTCTAGAGCCTCCCAGGCCCAGTACTGTTCTTTTGCAACTCTGGTGATTATGTAGAGATGTCCACACTCCTTAAGGTGTAATCAGGGTTTACAAAAAGAGAGAAACAAACAAAAAGCAAATGTACCATTCATCTTTTCCCTTAGTCAAGCAATAGAACATGTTTTGTCATTCAGGATGATGTACTCGCAGGGACGTGTGTCCTGTGCCACAAACAAGTTTCAGGACAATTATAATTAAAGGACAGTTTGCATCCCTTTACCTGGGGAATTTGGACAGTGAGGATTTCTTGTGCGGAGGTATAGCCACCCTCTGGACTCTGAGAACCGTGCTCCCAGCCCTCAGAGATGCTGCCTTGGGGCTGCTGTGAGCTTTGCTCTGGTGCTGCTCAGCGGCCTGAGTGCTCTCCACCTTAGCTCCTCAGTGCGAGGAGGTCGGGCTCTGCTCTTCCTGCTGCGCCTTGGCTCCCTCTAAGATACACACTACTAACCCTGCGAGAAAACGAATCGGCTGCCCCGCCCTTCCCATTCTCTTAGTCATGCTGTAATGTTTCAGAGTCGCTGTCCAGATCCGGGAAGAAGTTCTGGGGGACACGATTCACCCTGGGACCTCATTTTTTGATTTCCCTCCTGGATGATTATTAACTTTGTGGCTTCAATCCACTACTCCATTTAAATTCTGCCCCCTTTCATGTTAGAACTGAGAGTTAGGACTAGGTCATCAAATAGGACACTGGCTTGCACCTGGTCCCTCTTGCCTGAATTGTGTACATAAAACAGAAACAGAAAGTGTGAATAGGGACTTCATTGTTTTCTCAGTTAGTGTGAAAGGGCATTGAAGTCTTTCCAGAATTATTTTTGAGGATAATATGGATTTTTTTTAAAGACCTAATTGTTTTAAACATCTTCTTGCCTAACTCACAAACATTTAACTGTTTTTTTTAACTTAGAGGTATAATATTAAAGAATATCTAATACTTGGAAATGCATAGTTGAATATTAGGAACCACGACTACAAGTTGACTCACTCATAAAGTCAAAGGGAATTTGTAGCCGATTAGTACGCTGGTTGGTTGACAGTGTCAAGATGATTTTTCTCACTTTTTTTTCTTACCTTTTCCAGCTGAGAAATAATGCTTCACATGTCACTCTAAATCTCAAGTCAGGAGTCCTCTTGGGAAGGTCACTGTCACAGACCATTCTTTTCATCTACAATTCGATCCTTGAGATCACATGGTATTTTGGAAATCTTTGGCAAAGGCCTCTGCTGCAGTACATTAATGGGAAACCAGTATTAGGGAAAACTGGAGTAAAGCTCTCACAACACTAGTAAAATACTTTGTCAACCTCTGAAAAGTTTTCAAGATCACTTGCAAGTGACTGAGCAGCAGGCAGAGCATTCGGGGTGGCAGGAACCGGCTGGCAGCTGCGTGAGCCAGGCTGAGCGTCCTGGAAGCCCCTGCTGCTAAGGGAAGGGCATTTTCATGCACTAGAGGCTGGAGTTAAGGAAGTGGATGCTCACATACTTCTTCCAACCAGAGTACACGCTCTGGGACAATGTGGGCTTCCCCTGTCCACCTGCGTTCTTGCCCTTTTCTTAAGCTGAGCAGAACTCCACTTCCTCAGCACCTGCACCTGCCTTCCTTTTGCTCCAAGCCTCCCTTGTATTGGGGTCACTTTATCAACTTACTTGGAGACCTCATGACACAAATCCTTATCTCCAGGCTTCTGTAATAGGAACAGCTTATATTTAATCTCAGAATATATTGACTGGGGAATGGACTTAGCAGTAGTAGCAGCAGCAGCAGCAACAGTAAAACAATACATTTGGTAATAAATTTGTGAATCTGATTTTTTTCCCAGATTAGGTCACATTACATTAGCAGATCTGTAGCTGTGTTCTCTCAGTCTCGGGACGCATCTTCTGGAGCTTGAGGGTGAGGGCTACCTGACCCAGCAGCCCCTGCTCTGGGTGCTTCGTAGGCAGAACCCCAACCCCGCCAGGGCGAGGACAGCACCGGCATCCTGTCCTCTAAGACTGCCACAGCTGCTGTTGCTGGCAAGCTCCGAGCTACACCATGTACTCTGGGACTGGAACTCTATTTTTTTTTTCAGTTGGTTTGTAAATAGGATTGCACAAAAATCCCTGCACATCAACTCTTCACATCAGAATTTGCTGAGCTAAAAAGAGCATTAAATTAGATGGGCTGGCTTTCGATGTTGCAAGTGCTATAATAGAACCGTGCAGAACACAGTTCTTTACAAAAAGACAAGCGAGCACACTGCGAGATAATTTCCATTCAACTGGAAATGCCCGAGCCTGTTTACCTCAATTAATTGTCTTTGTCCATTTGTCCAGCCCCGCAATCGGCCATTAGTAATTAGTAATGAATGGGCCATTTGGTATGAAAACATCTCATTTAAGATACCGCTAGGGTTTATTATGTCTGATACGTCGCATTAGCATTATTTTATCAGCTTGGAATATGTTAAAATCCATACTATACCAGAGCTCTCTGAGGTTTTCAAGTGACATATCTTGCTAAAATTCTGATCTTAATTGAACAAATCAACAGAAATGGTAATAACAAGTGTCGAATGTCCTTCGGGCCCAGGAAAGCCTCATGAGGTCCTTCAATCCTAGGAGCAAAGTGAGACAGCTCTAGTGTCCAGCCTCAGGGACCCCAGTGCAAGCAGGTCCCATTAGTCAGGGAGAATCTCAACAAGTTCCATGTTTATTCACTTCAATGATTAAAATATTTAACACACATTGTGTCCTGGACTTAGAAACACAGCCAATGCAAGAGAAAGATTCTCCACGTGTTTCTGTTGTCTGGAACACACACACACACACACACACACACACACACACACACACACACACACACACACACCTCTTCCTCTGTTTCATCTATATGAGTCTTTCAATCTTCTAGTACTCTTTTGCAATGAAAAAGCTACTTAATGTGTGATCTCTGCTTCTCCTAGGGACAAAGACAAGAGCTCTTCCCTTTGAGAGTCCCTTGGTGGCATGGGGTCTGCTCACTCCAGAAGAGGGGCTCCTATGCCCTGTTCCTGCTTGGCAGAGCCCTGAGTGGCCCCTCTGTCATGCCTGCCACCCATCACTGGTCACTGTCATGTAGGTCACCAATAAATATGTGGTTTAAAAAAAAAAAACAGTGAAAACACGAGGGGACTGGTGATCAGCCAGTGCCAGGCCACCCCCACTCCAGCATTTGAAACAGAGCTTTCTGTTGCAACAGGACCCTAAAGGCAGAATTACAGGTGGAGGAAAGTGCGTGTTGGAGTCAGTATGAGTGTGGCGATCCATCGCCCGTGTGTCAGTGGATGACTTGGTAACAGTGAGACCTTGACTAAAGATCTCAAAGCTCCTACCTGGGAGAGTAGGACTTTTCCATCTTTGTAAATCAAGGTGAAAATGTGGCGTTTTGGGGTGACTCTAATCTGCACCAGGTGCGGTTACGTAAGCACAGAGCCCTGACATGTAGAAATTCCTTGATAATCATTAAATGAAACTTCAAGAAGACTTATCATATGAAAGTTATCAAATTATGTCCCTGGGTGGCTAAAATAGAAAATCACCAAACACGGAGCACACCCTAGGTTTTGTTGGGGTTTCGCCACTAAACTTCCTGACCCTGGTCCTGTCATCTGCAGAGAAAATAGGTGTGTCACCAGTTGTTTTCTCTGCCGGGGAAGAACGTGTGTGACACATCCCTGTTTGCACACCCTACGTCACACTCCGTCTCCTCCCTTCTTTCCGTGTGATTATGATGTAATTAAATAACAGAAATGTTTACTTCTGAGTGGAGCTAACCCAGGGTGACCCAGGATAAAGCAGCTGTTCCCACTAAAGGATCCAGGACTCGAAGAGAATTGGAAGAGAGGCAAGAGCAAGAGGCCAGGTTGCTGGGGCAGGAGGGGGTCTCTGCAAGGCTGTGGAGCCTGGTGTAGAGTCAGCCGAGTGCTCCTAAGTGGCACCTGGAGAGGTGGCTTCCAGGTGTGGCCTGTCTTCTCTGATAAACCACGGCAGCTGGGAAGAGCTGGACGTTGCCCCTGAGCTGGCACTGGAGAGTGGGCTGGGACGCAGTCCACCTGTTGGCTTAGCCAGTCAAACTCAGCATGGTGGTAAGGCTGCACCAGTAAGCTCTCTGTAGCGAGCCAGGGACGCTGTGCATTGGGCTGGACTTGGGAGCCGGCGACGCTCTAGCTGTGGGGCTGGAGTTGGGATAAAGTTCATGGCAGGCCAGGACGGTGAAGAAGAACACCTATCAGGGAGGCCAAGCTCTTCCTGGCTTTCTAGAAATTTTGGAGTGTTTACCTTGTTCCCCTGGGTGCTGGGATCCTGTACTTGGATGTTTGTGCGGATGTGCCTATGGGAGGGAAAGAAAAGGGGGACAGCTCTGGGGCTGGGGACAGCTGTCCTGTATGACAGTCCCCGTCCTCCGTGCCCCCAGCCAGCACTTTTCCCCAAATCCTTCCCCAAGCACACAGCAGCAGCAGGAAGCCCCTCCCTGCAGCCTGACCTACAGGTACACCCATGTCTCTCACCAAAGAACAGCACAAATTGTCCTGAGCCCCTAAACAATCCCGGGATGCACAAAGGTTGGTATACTTCCTCCTTCGCTCTGAGCTGGACACCCTGAGGAGCCTGAGTTCTACACACTGAGGCGCATCTTTTCTCGTGTGTAAAATCTTTTAACATGCTCCCGTCAGTCCAGGGGCTACCGGGCACTGCAGTTGATCGCCTGCTGATCAGCGTGGCGGGGGTCCTGAGCCTGGGGCTGTGCACAGAACGACCGAGATCCTGAGATGTTCCTGAGGTGTGCGGAGCATCTGTGAGACAGGACAAGGTCTCTGGGCCCCAAGCGTTCCCCCCTCACTGGACACTTGTGGATTCCGACAGAGTAGAACTCTCTGAAGCAGAGCAGAAGAGCCGATGCCAGGGACTGAGGGGGAAGACAGGAGGGAGGAGACCTGGGCTAAAGGACGCAAAGTTTGAATAGTTCGATAGGAGAAATGTGGCCAAGTGATCTGTAGTGCATACAGTGACTACAGTAATAACAATGTACTGCAGAGTTGAACATTGCTGATAGAGTGGCTAAGTGTTTCTACCCCGTCCCCCCAAATAAAAAGTTTAGTAGGTGAGGCAATCCCTATGCTAATTAGTTTGATTCAGCCATTGCACAATGTAGACATAGATCAGAACATCATGTGGTACACCATAAATATATACACTTGTGGTCAGTTTTACAAATAAAATCCTCCCCCTGCACCTGGTGAGGACAGGTATGGGGCAGCCTCCCCACTGAGCCAGGACCCAGGAGTGACCTAGTGACATCAATTACTTATCAGCAGGCCAGTGTCCCAGGCACAGTGCAGCGGCTTCCCCTTCTACCACTACACACTTGGAACACACCCTGCAAATGTGCAGGGCAGAGATGGAACGCTCTGACCTGGATTGCAGGGCAGAGGAAGCCAGCCGACCTCACCCCCGCCCCGCCCCGCCCCGCCCCGCCCCAGCTGCTCTGATGTCAAATGATTTCACAGCAAGATCGCTTGCCCCAGTCAACAGCAGTTTAGTTTGAACAGAAAGCATTTTGAAATGTGCTTTTGGCAGAGCTCTGTGTAGATAGGCAGTGAAAATGATTAACAGGCTGGTTATTGATCGTGGACTTTTGGCAACAGAGGGTCATTATCTATCTTAGCCTGGGTCTGGGCCACGTCCCCTGAGTATTGGGTTCTGTGGACAGTCTCCTTCCTTAAACACTGAAGGCTGCAGGAAGAGGCTGCTGCCGGGGCCGTGTGCGTCTCCTGGGTGCTCATACTGCTGGTGTGAAGGACCTCCTGCAGACCGGAAGCAGCTCTCCTCTCTTCAGTCGGCTCCTGGCGAAGTGCAGAGCAGGAGAACCAGGGCCCAAGACACAAGAGCTTCTTTCCTGTCCTCTGCCAGAGTCCTCATGGGACATGGGGATACTCCGGAACTCTGCTTCGGTGTTCCCCTTGGTAAAGCAAGACTCCCTACCACATTCGAGGGCCAAGCAGGCTCTTCCTACAGTACCCACTTACCTCGGACTAGAAGTAGCCGTATCTGCAGTTTCTCAGCATCTGCTGGAAGGACAGCAAGATTTTCTTGCCAGAACATGCTACACAGTGCTCTAGTTTATTCTTATATTTTCCTTTGTCTTTGTAATGCAGCTCTCAGCCTGCTGTGATGAATTCTCAGCACTCTGCTGGGTGAGGCCCAGGTTGAAATGCTGATTTCCTGTAGTCCCCCCTTTCTACAGAACAGTAAACTGAGGCCACTAGTGGATACAGGGTGAACCCAAACTTATGCACGATTACAAAGTTACGAAGTAGTTAGGGTTAGGAAATTTACAGGACCCAATGCGGGTAAAGGAGCAGCCCCATTCTGGATGCCTGGATGGGGAGACAGGTGTCCCTGAGCCTCTTCCCTTGAGAGAGGAGGTGTCATCTTCCATTCTGCACTTTCCCTCCTGTGCTCCACCCCCACCTCACGTTTCTTTTATAAGCATCTTTGCTTTTCCTTTGTCTCCTTTGTCTCCTACCTACTTAAAAATAAACCCAGCTGGTGGCATCCCCAGATTACATAGAGACCAACCCACTCAACTGGAGCAGTGCGGTGCAGAATCCCAGAGTGCCTGAGCATTTTCTAAGACCTCACACCAGGATATCCTGTGTCCTGCAGGGTCACTGTCCAGAATTGCCACCTTTGCCACCCTGGTCACTACCCGCACCTCGGTCTCCATGCACAGCAGACCCCTTGTCCCTGCTGCTCTGGCCTCCAGTTCCACACGAGATCCCTTCAGGTGCCCAAAGGATGGAGGATCAGAGCCATGGCGGGGCCTTCCCTGGGGACGCTCCAACAGTCGCCCCAAACCTGTAGCCCCAAACACCAGAACTTTACTCTTTCACTGCTCTGGAGCCGGAAGTCCAGGGTCATGGTGTCGCAGGCCACTGATCTCTCTGGAGCCTGGACGAGAGGTTCCATCGTGCCCCCTGAGGCTCTGGGCTTTCCTCCCCGTATGTGATTTCTCCCTTCTCTCAGCCAAGGTCACCGAGGCAGAGCACCAACACGGTGTTCTCCCATGTGTTAGCCTGACTCTGTTCACATATCGTCTCCTCTCTATATGCCTTGGTCCACATAACCATCCTCCCATCAGGACCCCCGACACTGGATTAGGGCCCACCCCAACCCAGCACCACCTCCCCGAAACCTGATCATACCTCCCAAGACCCTATTTCCAAATACGGCGCCATTCACAGGTAGCAGAAGTTAGGACTCAGACATAAGAAACAGTCCAACTCGACACACACAGAAATCTGCACACTCCTCCCCCAAACTTTGATTTTAACTGCGTTAACCACAGTGATACCGCCAGCATCGCTGGCGGCCTGCAGACATGATCTCTAAAATGCTTTCAACACAGTTCCATAGCAGTCTCCAGGCAGTAAGCCGGCCAGCCTTGACTCCACGTGGCTGCATTATGAGGAGACATACAGTAGGCCACTCTTACAAGACATGAAAACCTGTGTGCAGGATGGTGTGGTGCACTGTGTGCGTGAATGCCCGTCCACATGTATAAAATTGATATTATAAGCCGGGCGTGGTGGCACACGCTTGTAATCCCAGTACTTGGGAGGCTGAGACAGGAGGATTGCAGGTTCATGGCCAGCCTTAGCAACTTAGCAAAGCCCTTTGCAACTTAGTGAGACTCTGTTTTAAAATAAAATAATAAAAAATAGGGCTGGGGGTATAGATTAGAGGTAGAATGTCCCTTGGTTGAATGCCCTGTAAAATATCATACACACACACACACACACACACACACACACACACACACACACAATTTTATAGTTTCAAATTACTTTTAATCTGAGTGGAGATCCTTTGGTGGGGATGTTGATCTATGGGAATCCTTTTCTTGCTGAAAAAAAAAATTTCTACTTATCAGCTGGGAGTAGTGGTGCACACCTGTAATCCCAGTACTTGGAATGCTGAAACAGGATGATGGTAGATTTGAGGCCAGCCTCGACTACTTAGTGAGACCCTCAGCAACTTAGTGAGACTCTGTTTTGAAATTAAATAAAGTGCTGGGGGGATAGCTTGGAGGTAGATTCTATCCTATCCTCACTACCAAAAAAAAAAAAAAAAATTCTACTTTATCATTCAAATTTCTGTTTTAAAAATATGAGAACTCGTCCTAGTGCAATACAGTCATTAATGTTTAAATACCCCGAGGAGTCTTTGGTGAGGTGTGCCACAGAGGTGACAGTGAGTAGCCCGAGCTTTTGAAACACAAGAAATCAGGAGGAAGAGATTAGAATGCATAGGCGGGCAGGAGCAGGGTCCTGGAGCATGCTCCACGACAGATGGGACAAAATCTGGGGCTTTATTAATAATAACATCAAAGTCAAGTCACCACAGAGATGCTGGACAAGGGAAAGTGGGTTTAACAAATGCACCTATAAATGCAGGTGCAACTTGGTTCCCCACAATGAAGCGTGGGCCTCCCCATCGAACTGCACCTTCTTGTTTCTGCAGTTGGGAGTTGATGCGGTGTGCCTGGGTCTTGGGGTTCTTAGGGACTCACAGCCTGCGGTCAAAGTGTGGTCTCATCTGAAGCTTCGGGTCCTCTTCCAAGCTCATTCGGGTCGTTGGCAGAAGTCAGTCTCTTGAGGTTGTAGGACTATGATCTGGCTCCCAGGGGCCACCCCTCCCCATGGGCAGTTCACGGCTTGGCTGGCTGCTTCTGTCAGCGGGAAGGCATCTCCCTCCAGGAGGACTCGGCACATCCTTTATGGGCTTTCACCTGGTCAAGTCAGGCCCACCCAGGATAACCTCAAAACCAACTGATTAGGGAGGAACCTTAATTATATTTGCAAAACCTTAACTTTTTCATATCTCCCAATCACGGGAGTGATGTCTATCATGCATTTGGGTCAAGTTGCATTAAGAAATAAGCCAGCAAGAGAATGAAGCTGGACCAGCTTCATGGGACTAGAAGTGCTCAGTTCTGGGGCTGCACAGGGGAGGGATGTTTGCAGACAGGAAGGCGCCTGCAAAAAGTCTCAGTGACAGGTGAAGATGGACTGGGGCCATTTCTCAGGGAGAAAACTAAGGGGGCTGCTTATGTGTTAGCTTTCTATCACAATTATAAAATGCCTGAGAAAAATCAACTTAAAGGAAGAAAGGTTGATTTGGGTCCATGGTCTGTTGGCCCTGTCGCTCTGGGTCCGTGGTGAGGTAGCAGTCATGGCGGGAGCTTGCAGTGGAGCAAGCTGTTGACCTCATGGCAGGCAGGACTCCGAGAGAGAGAGAGAGAGACAGACAGACAGACAGACAGGTGTTCCAGTATCTCCTTCACCCCAGTGGCCAAACTCCCTCCCCCTAGACCCCTAGACCTCGCCTCCTCAGGCTCCTCCACTTGCCAGTAGAACCAGGCTGGGGACCAAGGCTTAGCACTTGGGCCTTGGGGGAATGTTCAAGAATCCCAACCCTAACAGTTATGAGAGTGAGCCTCAGATACTTGAAGGGCTGTTGTGGGGAAGCGGAATTCAGTGTAGTGATTTTTGATCTTCAGAGAAGAGTGGTGGGAAGGCAACCCTCCATCCAGGCTCGAGGAACACAGTCACATGTCTACACACTTACGAGAGGAACACAGCCATCCATACCCCCAGCACATCGTGGGCGCACTGTAAAGAACTGCCCAGGAGGAGGGCACAGTTTCATGGGAATGGCCCACCGAGTAGAGGCTCACAGCCCAGGACCATGCCCCCCTCCCCGTGTCTAGTCCCTCAATCTGTCCGCCAGCAGCCGAAGGTCAGACACCGTCATGAGTTCTCGGGGCCCATGCTGACGGTCAGCTTGCCTGGAGGACAAACACTTTTGCAGGTATTGCATATTTAAAAACCAAAGGCTGTGTATCAGATTGAAAAAAAAATGCTAATGGCCATTTTGTCAGAGTATGGTGGCTGAGGTATCAGAGTTGACATTCCTTTGCATTTGAGTAAACCCTTTTAATTTGGCTTTCCTATCATCTTAAAGTCTTGGCATGGGACTCTTTTTTCCAGGGATTTAGCATAGTAGAATGGGAGGCTTTGGCCGGCTTTACCACCAGGTCTGTAATGGGCTCCTGGACCCCTGGACATTTATTCCATCTTACTTGTCTGTTTGGATCCTGTCTTTAAAGGATTATCATGAAACTGAATAACATAGAAAGGGCAATGCACACAGTCAGTGCTTCATCAATAATATTTCTACTTTCTGTTGAAATAACTGGACAAGAATACCTTAAACATTTAGAATTAAAATGGTTTTAAACCAGAAGTGGTGGCGCACACTTGTAATCCCAATACTTGGGAGGCTGAGACTGAAGGATCCAGGTTTGCAGCCAGCCTCGGCTACTTAGTGAGGCCCTGTTTCAAAATAAAGAATAAAAAATAGGGCTAGGGATAGAATGCCCCTGGGTCCCATCCCCAGTACCACATTAAAAAAAAAAAAAATAGCATGTGGTCCAATTCTGCTACACAGAATTTGCTAGGGATCAGGACAGAGAAAAAACTGTCATTTAGGGTACCTCCTGTCTACTGGCACAATACGAGATATTTTATACATTGATACCAGCAAATTCTCACATTCACGTTCTTAAAGATAAGAAAGTAGGGCATCATGAGGTCATGCACATTTAGCTCTGTGTTTCAGCCCCAGGTTTGTCCATACCCTGGTGGTGCTCTCCCCCTACCCCCAAGCCCTGTTCCTCCCTCAGGTGTCCTGAAGTTGAAGATTCCTGCTAATAGCATCATAATAGCTATCGTTCAGTGGAGGCTTACCACACTCAGCACTGGGACTCTGGTGGCAGTTTTTGTTTTGTTTTGTTTTATGAATTAGCTGATCTCCATGCTTTCTCACGAATCCCCGCTGAGCATCCAGTGTACCGTTGAGGAACGTGAGGTCCCCTGAGGACGGAGCTGGTCCCTGGAGTCAGAGACTTGCAGCTCAGAGCCTCCTCCCGGCCACGACCCTCAGGAGGGGTTTTATAACCGGTAATTGCAGGTTATAAGATTAAAAAAAAAAAAAAAAGTCTGCAGGAAACCAAAAGAGTGGGATTATTTTGCTCCTTTGGGGAAAAAAAAAGGAGCCCTGGAATGACATCTTGCTTGAGTATGGGAAAAAGCAAAGCTGTGGCTTTTCTGTAAGCCAATTCTTTCCTGGCAACATCTTAGAATAAAAGCAATGGTAGCAGCGTTTTCTGTTTTAATCCAGCGGCAGGCAGGGGGACCGGCGTTCTCTGTCTCAGCTTCTTACCTCGCTGGTGGCATGCCCTGCTCACTGGGGGCTCGAGTGTGGAGTGACCGAGACCCGGCAGGCAGGCAGGCAGGAGCAAGGCCGAGCCGCCTATGGAAGCAGGGCTCTCCCTTCCCTCTGCTTTCCCTCCGGAGGAGCCAGGAATGTGCCACGCGTGCCTCAGCCCCTGCCCACCCCTCCGCTCCCTCCCTGCGGCTCCATCCAGGCCAAGTCCTAGCACAGTACAGCCAGCTCTCTGCGCTGTCCTCTCCTCCACAGGCAGGAAATGAGAAGCCTGTTTTTTTAGGGCCATTCAGGAAGTCATCCAGAGTTATAATGGCCCATTATCTAGCGGGCAGAGTTTACTTAGGCTTTTCGCTGCTTCCACTGTCCACTTGAAACAAGGAAAACTGCTTCCCCCACTGCTGTGCGCGTGCTCTTTAACACGAACTGCAGCGGGGACCTGGCCTGGGCTCAGGCCTGGGGACCCCATCGGAGCAAGGCGACGAGGCCCCCTGCGGCCCAGCACCACCCGCCATGCTCACCCTCTTTTATGTCATGCTCCTGTTAAGTTTCTCAGCTACTGTTTTTAAGCCTGTGCTCTGAGCAGCAACCCACAATCCTTTATTCAACCCAACAGTTTTCAGAGAATCCATCCTCAGCACCAGCCGCGGTGCTTCATAAAGACGCAGGTTCTTGGGTGCTGCTAGGTAGCCCCGGCTTTCCAGTGCTGGAGGGTGAGTTTCTGTGCTACTGCATTCACCAGAACTCCAGTTTACCAGCACTGGCTCGGGTGTAAATGGTTAAAAGGTATGGCAGAGCCCGCCTGATTGGCTACCAAGGACAAATGAATCTTAGAATCATTAATAGCAACATCAAACTTCGAAGGGGAAATGAGAGAACCCACATTTTCTCGTGCGCCCTTGGGGATGTTGTGACAGGTTGGAAGCGTCCCAGTCTGGTTTATTGGGGCGTGAACACCCATGCACCCTAGTTAAACCCAGCCCTCTCAGGCCCCGCTCATCCAGGATGTGCCTGGGTGGACCCGAGTTAAGCTCCCAGGAGGTAGCGCAGGTGTGCAGAGGCGTGCTCCGGACCTGGTGAGCAATGACCTCCCTCCCTCCACTCCTCTCCTCGTGTTGCCAGAGGCCGCAGGACAGAACTGCTTTCTTGATCATTTAATCCAAGGAGAATAAGAGGGATGTGTGTGGTGGCTGGTTCCAATGAGCCATCAAGAAGGTAACAGACTAGACAGAAATGACATTTCTTTCCTCGAATCCTGTTCCACTCAGCATACTAAACACACACACACACACACACACACACACACACCTGATACCCTGGTTGGTGCTTTCCCCTCCCTACCCCCAAGCTCTATTCCTCCCTCACGCGTCCTGCAGTTGAAGATTTCTTGGTGTCAACCTTCCTCGCTCCAGTGTCTGTCTCTCTTCCATCTGGACAAATGACCCCTGTGAACCCTGAGGTAGCTAGAAAGGAACCAGGTGGTCCAGCTCCCAGAAATCCCACATTTCACTTCATCTTGTCTCTAAAACTGAAGGTAGAATAAGATCCAAGAGACCTCCTTTGGACAGAGGAGCCCTGGAGAAAACCTGTCATCCATCACATAAAACAGAGGAAGGTGTTGATGAGCTTGCTCCCTGCGGGGCACCCAGGTGTGTCCAGTGCCCGCAGCAGAAATGCACAGCCCAGTTTGCATTCCTCCACATGTCGCTTCCTTTTAATAGGGCCCTGGTCACACGTCTGGTTGTTCAGATTACACAGGGAGTAATTTTGGAGTAATTTTAAAGTCGACTGCCAGGCACCTGCACTTGCAGATTAAATGCCTGCCACATGATTGTGCTAAGGTAGTGGTTCATTACAATACAAATTACAGGGCGTCGCTGGGCATGAGGCTTTACCGTCATCTCCACTTTCCCTGTGATGGTTGGGGGAGGCTCCTTCATTCTGCTGATGGGACCGTAGCCAAGGTATCAATCCACTCCTCTTCTGCTGACACTGTTTTCTTTGGGGAATGAAAGGCTTCTGCGATGAAACCGAAATGTTATCTGTCTCACGTATATCCCTTTGGCTATGACAACACCCAGCGGCGCTGGGAACTGGTCAGCTCGCCTTCCTTCTCTCTCTGTCCTTGCTCTCTCCCTCCTCCACAGCTCCCTCCATCATTTTTCTTTATCTCCACCAATTTATTTAACTGTAGTTTAGTTGAGTGACACAAAAATACCTCCTCTTGGTAAGAAGTTCAACAATTGCAGAACAGTTGTTAGAGAGTAAAAGCCCGGGCCCTGCTTCCAGGCACCCTTCTGAAATTTCTTCTGTGTATTTTATATACAAATACATGTGCAAATAAAGTAAGTTGTTCAAGTGTTGCCTACATTTTTTGGACAGGTAATTCATGACACATGTTATTTGGCCGCCTTTCTCCTTTAAACTTAAGTTTCACTTGACAAAATCAGCCCCTATTTTGGTCCCTACACACTGGCTGTCTGTGCACCTCTGCTCTGCCACCCACACGCTGTCATTCTTCTAGATCTTTCTGGGTCTTCTAGCCAGGACGCTGAGCATGGCTGGTGGCCCTGTGTAGGCACCCTTCTCTCTGCACCTGTGGGTGGGGCTTGCAGGGGAGATCTGGAAGGTGGCCAGGTGCTGATTAAATGGAATCTTTGACAAGTTTTGTTACAGTTTTTGGTGTTTTGCAGAAGTTGTCATTGGCATCCAGAATCTGAAACCACCTGGGCTATTCTCCTGCCTCCTTTGTCCTTGTGTTTCTGAACACACAACAAAAGCGAATCGCGCCATGTCTGAGGAGCACTTCGCTTCCATCCTCCATCCTGTGCCTCTCTGAAAAATGGATTTTCTTCTCATATAATGCCATTGTCACACTTGCAAGCCCAGCCACACACCACCATGTCACCCACCATTCATCCATCCATCCGGTCCCTTTGACATGCACCTAGCTCTCTCAAAATGTCTTTTTACTGGTGGTTTACTTGAGTCACGATACAGCCTTTGGGCCACATCTCACCTCTCCATGGTGTGCTGGAGCCAGCCTTACCTGACTCTGGATCGGCCTCACCGTGCTCCCGGTGACAGGTTGTGCAGGCTTCCCTGCCTGTCAGCCACAGAGCTGCAGCACGGCCCCCTGGAGACACAATGGCCTGGTTTCCTCACCACGCTGCTCCGCCTCCTGCTGCCTGAAGGAGGTGTGTGCATTTTCAGTTATCACCATCGTGTTTTTCTGTTTTTTGAAAAAGACTTCATATGATCTCAAAGGTGCGCAGGTCTTGTTGGCTCAGGATGGTGGCACCATGACTGACTCAGGCCACAGGTCCAGGAAGCCCCCTGGGCTGGGTGCTCCCTGCTGGACTCCCTTCCTTTGCCCACATGCACCTTTTCTCAGTGTTTCATTTGCAGCTTTTCTTGAATAGGCAATTGTACTTAAGATTCAGATATAATTAAATAGAAGATCAAATGTAACCCAAAAGTACATAAAACAGTAGAGAGCAGATCACCTTCTAAAACCATCAGTCTTACAACTTGAAAGGTTCTCTCAATTAAAGTGTGTGTGTGTGTGTGTGTGTGTGTGTGTGTGTGCTTCAGCAGACACAGGGCCCAGGATGCCAAGACATGGAAGGTCTGGTTGTTGAAGTTATTTGCAAATGTAAACTTTTTAAAAAATGTCTTACCTCTGAAAAAACAACCTGCTTTTTCAAGACAACCCTTCTGGCTTAAGAAATAAGGCTAGTAAAAGGTGAAATATGTGTGGGGAAAATCCTCATTTTAATTCCGAAGACTGAAAAACGTATCCAGTAGTTGGGTATTTTATAAAACTACAAAGCACACTTTTGTAAATAAGGTTTTTCAGTGTGGTTTTGCTTGTTTTGGGGTCTCTGAGGTTCTTGCAATTGTGGGACGCTGGCTTTGGCAGGTGTCTACCACCTCATCTGAACACTTCAGCAACACAGAGAGAGGTTCCATACCTAAGAGGTTCCATCATCCCAGACTATCACGTTAATGAGCCGTAGAGGCGAAGTTCTGACCCTGACCTCTTAATTTACACACCATTGTTCTTTCTACAACACTCTAAAGGGGGATTCTCAGCTTTGCAGAATGAACCTTTCTGGTTAAAAGCATCAGCAATGTCAGAAAAAAAGAGGCTGTAATAGAATGTGATAAATTAGTTTTTCACCTGGGATTATCGAGGGGAAAGTGATCAAAATAGAGTAGAAAGACCACTGTCCTGAGAGGTGCTGGTGCTAGTTTTTAGTGCAGATAAAGATGTTTGAGCTGAGAAGCAGGCACCAGCCAGATGGAAGATGGAGGCATGGCCGGGGAGGTACCTGGCCCTCCACCTCCCCTTCAGCCTCCCTCTGACATATGCACCCCTCTCTTGTCACCTACCAGAGAGGAGGGCCAAGGAGAGCTGAGTGATTCAAGAAATGCCAAAGCTGTTGGCCAAAAGTCCCATCCTTTGTGTAATACAAGCTCCTTCTGTGTTCTTATTTATTTATTTTTTTGCAGTACTAGGGATTGAACCCAGGGGCATTCTACCCCTGAACTACATACCCAGTCCTATTTTTTATTCTTTATCTTGAAACAGGGTCTCACTAAGTTGCAGAGGGCCTCACTAAGTAGCTGAGGCTGGCCGAGAACCCAGATCCTCCAGTCTCAGCCTCCCAAGTACTAGGATTACAAGCGTGCGCCACCATGCCCAGCTTTCCTCCTGTGTTCTTATATCTGGCTCCGGCTAGGGGCAAGCTCTAGGCCTTGAGTGGCACTGAACCCACAACAAAGCTTGCTTCTCGGGCAGGGGGGCTCCCGACCTCTGAGAGATGCACTCAGTCTCTTTGATGTCCTATGTCCTTAATGTGTCTCGTACCCGATAATTTGCAGAGGACCACTTAACTTGAGCCACCTGCCACTCCCTTGCTATCTCCAATGCTAAGAGCGGCAGGGGGAGGAGGAAGGAATTGGCAGCACAATATATACCATGGGGGTGGGGGGGGGCTCCTGAGCTGGCCCTCTCTTCCTTTTTGTGTTTGGTCTGACAGTTCAATGAGATGCTGATTCCTGCAGCATCTAATTCCTGAGAAGCCCAGGAAATGGCCAAGTGGGTGAGATTAGGTGGCTCCCCGTTGGGTGAACATTCAACTTAATTATGGCAGCAAGATTCGCATCTGTATTAGTGCCAGCCGGCCTTGCTTAAGAGTCCTGCAGGGCAGTGCACATTTGGGCTCCGGTTCCAGAATTCCATAGTGTAGGCTCTTGCAAATCAAACCAGGAGCCCAACTCTGATACATTTTGCCCACTCTCACAAATGCAGGGAATAAAATGATTCTGCTGTTTGTGCCCGACCACTGTCTTTTCGGTATTTATGGTGGGGTTTGAAAAAAGCGTTCTAATTTGATATCACACAAAATACCTTTCTGGAATGAAGAGCATCTACCTTTTTCGTCAATTCAAACAATTGTGTCATATCGGATGTCCCTGAGCACGGCAATCAGTGGACCAGTGTCATTCCTGGGCTGAGCTAATACAGCAGGGCCCGCCCTGGTGTCAGCTCTGGGCAGGGCCACCTGCACAATATTGCCAACAATTTGCAGATAATCAATGCAGTTTTTATGATGTTGCTAAAGCTCTGTCAATAAGGAGAACCATCTGAGAGACCAGAGATTCATAGGGCTTCTCATGCCTGTGTTTTTAAGAATAACTAATTACAGTATTAAATACTAAAGACTGAATCCTCATGGGCAAAGTTCACTTAATTGGCTAACATAACCTTGTCCCAGTCTAACCTGCCCATCATTTCCACGTGGTCTTTCTATTTTAATCAAAAGAGTTCTTATTTGGGGCTAGGAGATAGCTCAATGGTAGAGCAATTACCTGTATATACGCAGCCCTGGGTTTGATCTCTAGCACTACAAAAAGAAGAAAAACAAATTCCAAATGTAAAAAGTTTTTGAAAATCATTTCACTAGTATGTGCCTCCCCCCTCACCTGGTATCTAGAGAAGGGGGAATGAGCTAAATGCCCCCATGATGCCTGTAAACCCTGTGCTGGGATTATGCTTCTAATGCTCTTTTCTCATTAGGGTGGTTTTAAGAGTTTGCCTTCACCAGAGGTGTTGGTGCACAGTTGTAATCCCAGTACTTGGGAGGCTGAGACCCGAGGATCTGGGTTCTCGGCCAGCCTCAGCTACTTAGAGAGGCTCTCCGCAACTTAGTGAGACCCTGTTTCAAAATAAAGAATAAAAAATAGGACTGGGGAGTGTAGCTTGGAAGTAGAATGCCCCTGGGTTCAATCCCCAGTACTGCAAAAAAAAAAAAAAAAAAAAAAGTTGGCCTTCTACTTTTTTGGTCCTGCATTCTATGTTTGAAATTATGGAAGGTATTTTCAAATAGAATTGCTTTGGGGAGGGAGTTGTTTTGACTATTTTGTGTTGTATTGGAATCACCAGCCTGGACGGCTTAGAGCCCAAGTCTGTGAGATGCAGCTCCTAATAAGTCACAAGAATGTAGTAGCAGAGTCATACCCTCCTTCTGCTCTGCTACAAGTTCCTATCCTCGATAGTGGGATAGAATGAGAGCGCTTCTGCCGGGTTGCTGCTGCACACCTGCTTTACCTGTCCCTGTTTTTTCATGATACCATAACATTTTCTATTTCAGAAATAGTCATGTCTGTTGATATCAGTGGAAAGTGAATAATGAAGAAGTTTTGAGAATAAAACTGCAATTCTGTGCATTCTAATTTTGATGAGAATCTTTGGCCAGAGATGGTTTGGTTTGGTTTCTGACTTCTGACCTGTGTAGGTTTCCTTAGTTTAGGGTGTGGAAGACATGAGTACTGTTTTAGCAGGCCTGTGTCTGACACTTCCCTTGGAGGGCGATGTAATTTGGATCCCACGTGTGCTTGGCCAGCCCAGCTGCCTCTTCCTGGTCCTGCCATAACTATTCTGCCAGCTATGGGAGTTACCCAGGAGGCCCGGGGCGGAGGCTGGTGGCTGGTGGACGAGGAGCAGTTGGCTCCTTAAAGCGCCAGTTGTTGCAGATGATGGCAAAACCATTCACAGGACGGGAAGTGCAGCCTCTAGGAGATGAGGCGGCTGCCAATGTGGGGCGCCTCCGACATACAAAGAGACCAAAGCTGTTGTGTGGAGACGCCCACCGACTGCACGAAGCTGCGTTTCCCCGTTAGGGAGGGCAGGTGGGTCCTGACAGGGAACAACTGCTTGGCGGGACGGCATCTGGTGATAACATTTATTCATTGGGCAATGCATCTGTGGAAGTGAGTTTCCACTCACTGACTGACAGGGAAAACGGGCCGGCTTAGGCCGGTGTCCAGCTTCCTGTCCTCCGGAGAGAGAGTGCAGTCTGTCCTGAGAGGCAGCTGGCTCCTGCAAATGAATGCCAAGTTCGTGTGGTTTGCAGGGCTCTTCCTCTGCTGTGGAGGTGGTCCTCTGGGGAAACGGGCCTGTCCCACCAGGAAACACAGTCACCCCAAGGTTTCCAGTTCCAGCTACTTGGGCAGTCAGTAGACCAGTGTGGGGACATAGCTAATTGGGAGACCAGGGGTTGCAGAGGAGGCAGGAAGGAGAACATGGAGATCCTAGTTTTCTGCCAAGCATCCATTCATGATGGAACTGGGAAGAGGAAGTTACCACAGAAAGTTCCAACTATGTCCTTTCTACCTTCATCTCTATGTCTGCTAGCTGTGCCGAGACTTTGTATTTATGTGGCCATCTCAGACGCATTTTGAAGAAAAGCCAAGCAAAAAGAATACGTGGTGCTTTAGGAATATTTCGGTCCACCTGAATTCCTGTGACATTATATGTCTCCTTGTGTTTATTTCACAGGCGATAGATCCTGCTCTTCAGCAGGTAAAGCAATTATTTTTGAAAGATGAGAAGAGCCCCAAAGAATCTAGCAGAAGCTTTTTGGACCAGTCAAAAACCATGGTTTGCGGTCATGTGCATCCATTGACTCAGTAAGCAAAAGAAACAGAGTTTGGGAGTGTTCTAATACTTGGGAGACATCCAGGCTGAGAAAGGTGCTTTGGGAGACTTGAGGAGCTCCACAGCCCCTACTGTACCCTCCTCTGGGTGCTGACTGCCCAGAGGTCTCTAGCGTGTGCTTCCCCTTCCGTAACTCTGGAAGGGGTGCAAGATAATCTTGAACATGTGGTTAGAGTCACTACTAAGATGGCATGGTCTCCCCGGCCAGTGCGCCCTTTGTCCCTCTACCCTTGGGTCCTCACTGAGATTCAGGGGTGCACAGATTCATTTTCCTCGGCCCTTGAAACTCAGAACTATCTACTGGAAATGAAGATGCGAATGAAGGTGCACTTGGTGACCTGGTGCGCGGTCTGTGGTGCACCTGCCCCACACCTGGCCTGTGCTCTTGTCACTGTCAATAACCAATGAGGGAAGAGTGCCAGGGAGGCGGGCTGACTGGATGTCACAGACAGAGGAGAAAGCTATTTATGTCAAAACTAATGTTTGTGTTTCCTTATATTTGTGATCCAGCAAAAAGTGTAGAATGGCCTTCTTCGACGTCATCTTGTCACAATCGAGCATGTTGATTTTCCATTCCTGGTAGCACATCTAAGGAGCAGGGATCCCCAAGCCCCAGCTCTCACGCCTCAGTGCTCGTCCCCAGCTTCTTGGATGTGTCTGCTCTTCCTGCACCTGAAATGACTGACACTGATTGTGTCCACAGACACAGGCCTGTTTTGCTGGCAAGGAGCCCTTTAGCC
>PVLC010011434.1:21545-47205 GCA_004027655.1 Graphiurus murinus
AAAAAAAAAAAAAAAAAAAAAAAAACCCTCAAACTGTCCTGTGAGCCCTTACCAAGCACTTCTGCTTGGTTCCCAGTGGGTTGGCCGATCTGGCCTTCAGTGCTAAAAGCTCCAGCAGCTTCCCTAAAACCCTTCCCCAGGAGCTAGGCCCCAGCTTCCTAGCACCAGCAGTCTTATCTCAGAGTTCTCTTATCTCTGGTTTTTATTTCTCCTAATAAAAGAGAGGAAGAAATAAAAGAGTTGTCTTTTAAGGCAAGCAGAGGCACAGAGCTGGATCTTACCTGCGGGGAAGGAAGCTCGTGCCCCAGGTCTCTCTGTCCAGTCTCTGTCCTAAGCCCTGCTCCTTACTTTGCACTCTGAATTCTGAATTTCTTAGGTCCTCCCCATCTGTCAATGTAAAAGTTCAGGCCCTGCAAAACATGGACCCACCCCTGTGGGGACATATTGTCTCTCTTATGCATCGTTCAGTTGCAGATTCAAAAGGTCAAGTCCCTGAACCACTCTAAAACTCTGTCTCCTTTTCTCTGAAGTGGGAGAAATACTAGGACTGTCATGAAGGCCCCGTTGCCACAGGACAAGCACCAAGAATTATCACCAACTATTGTTGTCCTCCTCTCTCACAGCTGCTTGCTGTGGCCAGTTCACTCTCTCCCGAGCTCTGTGGGTGGATGTTAGGGCTGTCATCTACAAGGATGGTCCCAGTCGACTCGACTCGGTTTCCTGATCTGTGCCATAAGAGAGTTAATACCTGCCTCAAAGGATCACATGCAGAGACACACAGGTGTACACACACATGTATACACACACAGAGACACACACAGAAGCACAGATGCAAGCACACACCCACACTGACACACAGACGGGTAATGTTTGTAGTCAAGGAGGAGGATGGGAACCTCACCTCTCTACTTTTGACCAACTGAAAATGAAGACTCAGGATGAAATGCATTTAGCACAAAGGTGGTCCCACCCATAACCCTAAGTCCAGCCTGCCCCCCTTATTTCTGACCCCACCCAAGCCTTTTCTCTCACAATGACACACAAACCTCAAACTTTTAATTTCCTATCACTTGCCTGCTGCTTGGGAATTCCTGTTACTGTGGTGCCTGCAGGGCGCGCAGTCTGTGTAGTAGTTGCTCTCACAGCTGGCTGGACACGGCCTGGGGGCTCTAGTCCACTGCATATAATGGGAATAGGCTGTCTTTGGGATTTATGCATATTTCCCTTGCAGCTTTATAAAAATACTGTCATGCAATTAGATCATGAGGATTGCCTGTTATTTAGAATGAATACCTTCAGTTTATAGCAGTTTCCTTTCCAGGCGGGTAGGACACTTCATGATCTCAGGGACTAGGGAACCCAAGATATGTTTTGCACTCTGCTGTAAACTGATCCGGTGTTCTAGGCCAGGCTGCTTCTTATTAAACTTCCACTTTCGCATGTGTTAGGTAGGAATTTATTGCCCCCCATAGAAGTAGAAATCTCTCGGCTCCTTTGTGGTGGAACCAAGAGTGTGTGTCATCTGCCCCTCTCTGGACTTGCCAGCATTTGTCTCCTTGCTAGAGACAGGACAGGGTGCTCATGGTGGGACTTCTGGACTACTCCCTTCCTGAACTTATTGGAGATTCTGCCTAGATTAGATATTGATAAAAGCTACCGTGCACCAAGCCAGAGTAACACAGCCAATGGAATGGAATGAATGTGATAGAAACATTTTTACCCCAACTTCTCAGCAAGCATTCAAATGCATGGCTCTAGTCATTGACCTCCTCTCCCTTGGGAGGAAACTGATGACAAGGACATGGTGACTTGCCCAGGGCCATGTGACTGGGGCTGCCTGGCTTGTCTGTCCTTCCTTCCATCCTTTCCCTTTCCCTCCTTTCCCTCCTTTCTTCCCTCCCTCCTCCTCATCTCTCACACACATATCCTCCCCCCCTCTCTCTCATTTCATTTTATCTTTCTAAATGGTACAAATTTATGGGGTATAGAGAGATGTTCTGATACATACATTGTACAGTGATCAAACAGGCACATCCATTACCTCAAACACATCATTTCCTTATGGCGAAACACTCAAGATCTCTAACTATTTTATGATATGTAATATATTATTTTTAACGCTAGTCATCCCACGGTGCAACAAAACAGCAGAACTCATTCCTGCTGTCAACTGGTGCCCAACCTCTCCCTGTCCCTCTCCTCCCCCTCCTCCCCGGCCCCTGGTCTCCACTGTTCTGTGTTCTACTTCTATGAGATCAACTTTGTAGATTCCAGGTGAGTGAGATCATGAGGTATTTCCCTTTCTGTGTCTGGCTTATTTGACTTACAATAACATCGTCTAGGTTCATCCCTGCTGTTGCAAATGACAATATCTTCCTTTCTTAAAGCTGAACCATGTTTCCTCAGGTTTTTCCTACCCATGTTTTTCCTACCCTTCCATCTCTTGATGGACTCTTTGGTGGATTATATCTGTTGGTGTCTGTGAACAATTCTCAAGCCCAAATTGCTGGTTCTGGAATTGTAACATGCAAAATGTTAAAACTTGTCAACTGCCAGGCATGGTGGCACACACTTGTAATCCCAGTACATGGGAGGCTGAGACAGGAGGATCACAAGTTTTTGGCCAGCCTCAGCAACTTAGTGAGCCTGTCTACAACTTAGTGAGACCCTGTTTCAAAATAAAGAATTAAAAATAAGGCTGGAGGTGTAGCTCGGAGGAAGAATGCCCCTGGGTTCAATCCTTAGTACAGGAAAAAAAAAAAAAAACTTTAAAAAGGAAAAACAAAACTTGTCAACAGGCTTATTTCTGTGCCCTGCCCCAGCTCTCGGGCCCAGGAAGCTGTGTCCTTCAGGAGCACCCAGGTGAGGCTGCAGCCCGGCTGCTGGGATAACCACTTCCTTGAGGCCATGCTGCCTGGAATGCAGAATCCCAGCATCCTCTGCCCCATGACCTAGATGTTATCAGACCTACTGGGGAAGAGGAGAGGGCAGCAGACCCATGGACTTCAGCCTCAAGGGACAACCCCCTCTCCCAAGTCTTCCCCAGTGTTGTTTTAATAGGGAGCAATAAAAGAAAACCGTAGCCAACTAAAATTTCCATCAAAGAGAAATGGCTAAGTCACCCCACATTCCCTGACCGCATTTATTGTCAGCTGGATGTAATGCAAGCCTCTTGGTGACCCCCCTGGGGTCTTTGCAGCATGCCAGCTGGGGCTTTATATTATGAGATTTACGTAAAGAAAATGTTTATGAGTTTTTGTGATTTCCCATCATGAATAGCCACATGTACTTTGCATCTGAGTTTGTCAGCCTGGGGACCGCGGATCCGGCTGCCGCTGTGCTGGCTCAGGTGAGCAGCAGGCAGCCAGGCAGTGGCTCGGGACTGCCGGGCACAGGTAGCCAGGATCACCTGTTGTCTTTCCAGCAGCATCTGTAGCAAGATGCTCCCGGTGAGGAAGAGTGAGGTTGGTTTGTGCTCATGTAAACTCATCAAAGAATTGTATTTCTGTTCCACACTTCTCATTCTTGATCTTTCCCCAAACTTTTCAAAAATTACATCCTACTATTTATCTGCTTTTAAAAGTATAGATGTTTTTAATTACAGGATCTATGAGAAATAATTTAAAATATAACGAAAATGTTCTCAAATTATGCCTTTCAGCAAAAACTCCTCCTGTGTATGCATGTGCGTGCACGTGCACGTGTGTGTGTCTGTGTGTGTGTGTATAAAATCAGTTCATCTTTGAATGTAGCCCCAGAGGCACTCTTGCCTGACCATGTGGTGGCTGGGATTAGGAATCTCTCCCTGGGGCTTCATTTGGCGGCAGTCTATAAAGACAGGAGCAAATGAGGTTGTTGGCGCTGGCCTTAGTAGAAACTGAAAGCTCACTGGTGTCCCAGCACCCACCCAACCCTGTTTCTCTGAACAACTGATTTGTGTCATTCAACAGCCAGTACAGGCAGAAATCAAGTGGGAGTACTTCCCTCTTCTTGCTCTGAGTGGCACACTTGACGATGTATTTCTATTTCTGACAACATGGCCTTCCAGCAAAGGAGGACTGCTTCTATGTATAAATATATAATGATATATAATGATAACTCCATGATGAAATGCTCTTCAATTAGTAGAATTTATTTTGTAGATACTGATTTTAAAAATTTACAACATGTTATTCAATGGGGCAAAAATGCAGGTGTCAAAAATTATATGTAGAGAGCCGGGCATGGTGGTGCAAGCTTGTAATCCCAGCATTTGGGAGGCTGAGATTACAGGTTGGCAGCCAGCCTCAGCTACCTAGTGAGGCACTCTGCAACTTAGTGAGACTCTGTTTCAAAAATAAAAGAATAAAAATAGGGCTGGGGGTGTAGCTCAGTGGTAGAATGTCCCTGAGTTCAACCCCCAATACCGCAAAAAAAAAAAAAAAAAAAAAAAAAAAATATATATATATATATATATATATATATATATATATATGTAGAAACATCTCATTTTTGTGAATAAATATACAAAGCTACTTATAACATATGCAAAGAAAAAATTCTGGAACATGGATATTGTTAGTTATTTTACGTGTTTTTCCCTCTATTTGCTCTTCTGTATCCCTAATTTTTTTCTTCAAAGAACAAGTTCCTCCAGAAATGTGAAAATAATTAAATTATCTTGTCATATAAAAGGAAGCAAGAAGTGGAAGCCAGACCCTCTCCACCACCACCATCAGCCTTTGGGACTTGAGCACTGAATGTTCTTGTTAAAAAAAAAAAAAAAAAGAACCAGGTAGTTGAAGTTATCTGTGAAGAAGTAAATCATAGAAGTGCCCAAGAGTTGCTGGGGGCCAATTGATTGGGTGGTTTGACTCCTGAGTCCTAGAGTCTTCTGATTCCAGGCTGCTGGGGATGGACAGAGGCCCCAGGGCCCAGATGTCCAGATGGACAGACGTAACCTTCGGGTCTTCCCTACAGCTCAGTCCCCTGGATATTTTCACTGTAACAGATGCCCATACTGGGCCTCAACCTCACCTAACTCCTTTTGTTCTGTGTTCTCAAAAGCCTCTGGTTGGCTACCAGCATGGGGGCAAGGGCATGTGCAATGTTCTTTGTAAAAAGATGAAGCGCTCGCAGCAGCCAACGGGTGCCAACAGGAATCCAGGAGCTGGCTAGAAATGGGCACTAGGCACAGCCAGGACACTGGACTCCCCCATGCCAAAGCTTCCTGTCAGAGTGCTGCTGCTGGTGTCTGGGACCCTGGGGCATTTGGTAGCACCAAACCAGGCAGGGAGCTGCACCAGGGACCCTACCAGGGCCATGTGGGGGCTTCCTCCTGCTGACAGCTCCGTGCCCCTCCCAGGAGCCTGTCCGTGAGAAAGAGCTTGTGCATTGCACAATCACCACTGTCTTCTGCCAACTTCTATGAACAGATGTGGAATTAAAAAAAAAAAAAGACAAAGAGCCTCCGTTCTCAATTTAATATTATGGGCAGAAAATCTGTGATAGAAAAACGTAGGCTAAGGAATTGAATTTAAAATCTTAGACAGTACTAATGTATTACATACACTGGTGTTTACAAACATTACAAGGTGGCCTGTATCTTATGGTCCCCTCCCTTCCTTCCTTCCAGCCTTGCTTCTTTCTTTTTCTATTTTATTTATTTACTTTGAGATGGGGACAGGGGCTATCTTGCTATGCAGCCCAGGCTAGCCTTGAACTCCTGGGCTCAAGCGATCTTCCTGCCTCAGGAGCTGGGATGTAGGTACACATCCAGCTTTCAGTGCTTTCTTTAGTTTATAATTTAAAGAGACCCTGGGTCAGCACTCGAGGGAGGTCAGTTTTCATGGCAGGCCTGGTGGCAATGTGCACAGGAGCCAGTGTCTCAGCATCTCCAAGGCCTTCCAAAGCAACCTGCTTCTTCCATGGACATTGCTGGACCTCCATATCTCGGCCCACAGCCCTCCTGAGGACAGTAGCTGTGCTCAGAGAGAGGGGGCCGTGGAGGAGTCCAGGAAACTGCTCAGCTCCTTAACCTGGGCCACCTGACCTGGTTTTCCAGTTTTAATTATGTTGAGTGCTTCATCAGGGCTCAGTACCTTCCTTGGGGACGCTGTGAGCTCACTGTCATAAGATCGTTTCAGCCACAGCTGTATCTGTGCACAGCAGCCATGTCCCACCCCGCAGATGTTCCCTGTAAACAGTTGCATTAATTACATCTTGAAAACATCGTTTTGGGCCAGATCCTCGGGCTCTGGGTGCAGCCTTTGAGGTGGGCGGCAGGGCCCTTGAGAGAGGAAGGCCGGCAGGAAATTCTCTCCCTCCTTTAGCTGTCTGTTTTCTAAATTGTCTTAGAGCCACCCCAGCTGTTTGCTGAAGAGTGCCCTGTTCATAGCTCTTTAGGGTCCAAACCAAATACTGAAGTTAATATACAGCATATATTTTCCAGTACCTCTAAGTACCTATTCAGTGATATACCTTAAATTAAGACAAAAAATTATTTAAGAGACAAAAATGTTCATAAAGCACCACTTGCAACTGTTGGCTGGTGTAACAAGCTAAGAAAGACTGCAAAATTGTATTTTGTTCAAATCCTGGATGAGGATACAAAGTTGATCCCTATGATAACAAGGCCACGAGCTTTGACTTTTGCGGATTTATATGATACTTCTGTGTAGTTTCATCTTCTTTTGAAAATATTGGGAAGTTTGGGAAGATGGAGGGAAATAAAAGAGTAAAATTCTCGAGTGGGTTGTGAAACTCCTCTGTGCACTGATGCTCTTAGGTTCCATTCTGTGTTTTATATATCGAGATGTGGCTCAGACTGTCCTGGGCTCCTTGAAGCTGCCTCCGTTCAAGTGCTTTGAGCGTGTGTGTCTCTGAAGTCCATCCTCTGTGCCAGTCTAGACAGGCCCTGGAGTCTGTCCTCTCTCAGCTTTGTCTGAATCACAGCTAATACACTGAAAGGGGGTTTTGACTTTGCCTTGCTTTTATCACTAATCTCATGCTTTAGCTAACCAGTTAGCTTCATTGCCAAAGTTCATAATCATCTCATGTCTTAAACTACCTCCATTTTAATAATACTCTCTCAGGCATTTTTGTAAAGATACCCTTATAAAAACTTAATTGGATGTTCGTGAGCCTGGAGTATCACACTAAGACACTAGGTCAAAGGCTGGCGTTTTTCATGGGAAGCGCAATCTAAAGAAGAAAGTGGATCTGGACAGAACTCTCCAGGTGTAGTGTTTGGGGAGGAATGAGAGGCTTATGGGTGTCGGTGTTCAAATCAGAGCAGGGAATATCATCAAGGGAGTTCAGCTGTCTAATGTCCCCATTGGACGATTTTCTTTCAAAAAGAAGAGCCAGCCTCTAGCTTCGCACATCTTTATATGCCATTGATTTGTGAATATTCATGCAGGTGTCGTCATCTCTGGTTACAAGAAACAGGGATGCTGCAGAGAAAACTCACCTCTTTCCCTTCATTTGAAACGACATGGGTTCTACAAATTAATTACTGTATTACACTGTTGGATCTTTAGTTTTCTAAGCCAGAGGGTAGACAGGCCCGGGCCCATATTAAAAAGTGGCAATGTGAATCTCAACCTGACTTAGAGAAGACATGATGGGCGTGTGCCTGTGGAGGTGCACCCTGGGCAGTACTGAGTAGAAGCACCATCTGTGGTGAGCGATGGCAGGAAGTGCTTATCCGATGTCCACTGTGGTTGCTCTTCTGTGTGCTTTGGATTCTCATTAGCACTGCATGGCAAAAGTGCTCTGTGCAGCTTGCTATGAGATGTTGGGTGCTCTGTGTGCATTCCCCAAGGCCAGCCAGCAGTGGCCATGCTAGACAGAATGCCTAGTCCTTGGTACCCAGCTCCCCAGCCTCCCTGTGGGGGCGGAGTGATGCCTGGTCCTCTCGGCAGCAGGTCAGGTCCACATGCTGCCCCGCCGCCCGCTGGCTGCCTGCCCTCGGCAAGGTGCCTTGTGGAGCCCCATTAGTCTCACCTCTATTAAGAAAGCCTGGGGCCTGTCTTCTGGGCTTCTTCTAAGGATTCCAGAGGGATGTTCGTGACTCTCCATCCTTGGCATGTAGTAACCATTTCAAAAATGGTGACTGATGGTGACAGAAGCCTGTGCACGAGGTCCCATAGACTCCTTTGCCCGGCCTCCCTGCCAGCCCTCTGGCTCCCTGCAGGAAGGTTGGGCCTCCCCTCAGCAACTTGAGGGAGCAGCCACTCCTGTCGTTCAAAATCGATGACAGTGACCTTGGAGTTTGTTTCTTCTGTTGCTTTCCGATATACAAAGAGGTGGGCAGCCTGTCAGAAAAAGCAGTTTCTGGTCATTTATTTTTTGCACCTTAGCTTCATTAGCTCAAGTGCAGAGCAGCTGCCCTCAGAAACCCCCCAAGTGAAAGGAAAAGGTGGTGGGAGTGGGGAAGTTTGGGGTAAAAAGCTTTTCAGTAACAGAAATATCAAGAGTCAATATTTTTCTAATAATACCAATTTCTACTACAGCAATGCCACTTGGATATTAATTGCATAACGGAGGTTTGCTTTTGATTTTAGGGTTTGAATATAAGTGATACTTTGTTACTTTATTATTGATAAGCCATGTCCCCTGATGTCAGTAACTTAGGTAGGAATAATGCACTCAATTATAATGTACCTCTCAGGAAACTGCCCCATGCTCTGTGGTGTGCTCCATGGCTGAGCAAAGTTGAGACAGTATACTATACAGGAAGACTGTGCTTTAATTGCTCCTTCTCTTTGAGATGAAACCATGTAGTTCATTTGCTGCTATTTTTCTTCCTTCTTTCTAAATATTTTATAAGCAGTGATAAGTTCTTCAATTTTTTTTTCTTGTTAGAAGGATTCCCTCTATTACTTTTTGATAAAACTGAGCCTCATGATTGAAGAGAGCAAGGGTCTCGAAGTTTCCAAGTCCTCTTTTCCCTAAGAAAGGAGTTCCTGGTGCACCTGGGTCACTCCACTCGTTTGTCAGCTTCCAAGGGAGATCACAGAGCTTCATCTTGATTATGACCCATGTCCAGGTTCTTTTGCTGGACACAGTAATCCTGATATTCACCTACTAAAGATCATTTATATTAGACATTGTTCCAAATGTATAAACTATTTTCATTTAGCTATTTTGAAAAAAAGATCTAATGGGTAGTTAAGCTGTAATTGGAGACGAATGTTCCATTTGATAAGGTTTTAGAAACTTGTTTTTATTCTTCTTTTCTCTGAAAGAAATTGGATGCTGAAAACAAGGGATGAAAGTTTTAAGCATGAAATAAGTCAGACACACATGGATTTCTGGATTCTTACTTGCCAATGACAAAACTCAAGAGTTTGAAGACAGCTCAGCGGTAGAGCTCTTGCCTAATATATGTGAGGCCCTGGGTTGGATCCCAATTATTCACAAATGAATAAATATATAAATAGAATTGACAACTTTGGGGAAGGAGATAATCAGGTCATGCATGGGGTCCCCAGGAACGGAGTTAATCAGCCTGGACATTCTGTGGTCACAGAGTTCTTGCACTGAGACAGCTGCAGCCTTGCTGGGCCATATAGTCCCTGGGGCCACCTCAGCTGTGGCATCAGACACTGATGGAAACATTTTGTGGTGCATAGCTGTGCGTGGTTGGATGTAACAGGCACGCTAAATGCTAATCACCCACCCAACAGTATTGGAGCAATGTGTGCCTGAGTGTTACCCTTTGGCTCAGGACGTGGAGCCAGGGGTCTCCTCACCCTAAACTACAAATCGTTGTGGGTCAAAATTCAGCATCACCATCACCTTCCTCTTCCTTGAAGAGGTCTCTGTTCATCAAGAGCTCTGTCCTGCTCCTTTAACTTGGGTTGACGAGTTCCCTTGGACACCACTGTGTCCAATGGTTGTTGATAGAGCTTTGGTCATTTCCTGTACATACCACCCTATAAGCCCAGAAATGAACAGTCTGTGTGCTATGCTATCCATGGCCTGAAGGAACTTTAATCTTTGATGTCAAGACAATGTAAAACTATTGAGACTAATCATTTCATGCAAGAGGTTAGACTTAATATGACTTACCAGAATCTTTGAATCTAAGGCATTTTTCCTGAATTCTGAAATTCTGTTGCATCCTATCATCAGTATGAACCCTTAATGTGGTATTTTATCTGAAATATTGGCAATAAAACCCCAAAATAAGTATATGTAGAGTAGATGCTGGGGTTTGGGAAATTAGCAGAGCCCCTACCTCCCAGCAATGGCTAATGTCCCAAGTAGCATTATACCAGACAGAGCCTGCTATTGGGCATTTGGGTGAACCCCTCCTATTTAGAGTACATTTGACTTCCAAATTCACAAGGCCACAGATTTGGGGCCAGAACAATATTTGCATTTAAAATGGGAAGATTATTTTTGCACGAGTGTCTATACATCATATAGAGTTTGCTGGCTCAACTCTATGGTACGTTTTCTCCCCAATAATCTGGCATAAACTACTCAAAGGAAAAACCCATTTGTAAAATAAATGGTTAACAAACTAAGAAAAACAATGTTTAAATTCCATGTAAATGGGCTATACTATGCATAAAATGCCAATAAGCATAGGACAAGTCACAGACAACTCCGGTGCTGCATAAAAGAAGTGCTACCCACCTACATCCCTGGGAAAGATCGCTATTTCTTCTTGCTTGTTCATCCCTGAAGATGATGTCAAGATAAAGGTTGTATTCTTTCAAAGTTGGCAAAACTTAGGAAAGGTGAGTCTTACCTGTACCAAGACTCATCCCAAATGCAAACGTCTCTGACCCTGAGCAAGTTTACTGTTCAGGCAGGAGCCTCGAGAAGCCAGGAGTGCTAAGGAATGGTTACGTGTAGACTTTCTGTGGGGCTTGGGCTTGGAGATCCAGGGGACAGGCACAGTTGTGGTGATGCAGGCTTCATGGAATGGCGTGGGTAGCTGCTCCCTTTCCCATCCCAAAACCAGTGCAAACCCACACTACACCCCGCATGCTCTTTAAGTGGCTCTCGTGTATTCACGACTGTGTCCAGAACAGAGGGACCGCCCTATACCTGCTGTTCACTAGCCTGAGGACTTCTCCAGTAACATTTTGTTTACTTCTTGATATTCAGAGTAACATTGTATTTCCTTCTCTTTTAAAAGAAAGATAAAGCTGCAGCAAAATATGACACAAAGTAAAAATACCTCATAAACTTACATCCCCATAGATCGGCCATTATAGTTATAGCATCTCTAAACTGTTTGCCTGTTTTATAGCATGTTCTTATGTGTGTGATGAATTTGCAACAAAAATACAATCATACTCATGTTCTCCATCATAATTTAGATCTTAGAGTTCTTGTTCAGATCCATGTTCTGAAAGTCCCTGTTTTAATTGTAACTTTATACTACAACTTGTGTATATTTTCTTGTCAATACATAGCATCCTACCTCATTCTTTTAATAGCTGCTCTATATTTGGGTGGACAAGCCCTAATTTGCCTATCTACTCCTCTGTTGTCAGATATCTGAGCTATTTCTATAAAAGATTGTAATGAGCATCCTTGATCATACATTTTTATGGACTTAGGCAAGTCTCCGTGGAATCATTTTTGGAAGAGAAATCTCTTGTCACAGGTTTGTGAGTCTTTAGAACTACATTTTAAGAAGTTGAGAGAAACTATAGTGAAGGCTGAAAATAAAAAAGTAGCCACGCCTGGGATTAATGAATAATAGTGGAAAAAACTGAGCGATGGGGGAGGGAGTCGCAGATAGGATGGTCATCTTCTAGCTTTCAGCGAGCTACCATTACAGACCCGGATGAGATTTAATCTGGTGGCAGAATGAGAGGTTCTGTGTGAGTGTACGTCTGACCTGGAGTGCAGCTTCCCCACCTTAGAATCATCCCAGCTCCATGGTGACATGCTTAGCATCGCTGCTGTCTAAAGCCTTGGCAGAGGAACACTGCAGGCTCACAAGGAGTCTGCCCCCATGAGCTTCCACTTTAGTGGAGAAAACAGATGTGAGCATGTAAATAGCAGGATGCCTCCTGAGAATGGCAGTGTTCAGTGACAGTAGAAGGGGGCATTGTGACAGAAGGCGCCTGGAAGAGAGGTGGGGGGCACTGTTTTATAGGACACACAGCAGAGTCCCAAGGGGAGAACTGGCTGCCTTATTAGGCCATGAATTCCAGACCCTTGGAAGTTAGAGAGGAAAATATTAATGTGCATAGAGGACTAAATGATGTCATCTGCGAAGTCACTTAAAATCTCCTTCCACCTAAAACATATTGATGGAATCCAAACACAATGAATCTGCAAATGCTCTGTCTCCCCCTCCAAGTATTCTGTGTCACTTCAGTTAAACTGAGAAACTTACATTGTTGTTGGAAAAATCTATTCAGAGGAATGAAAGATGAGCTCTTGCTGGGCTGTGTTCCCAGGTACCTGACTTCAGGCTGAGTTTGCCCTTGAGGTGTGGCTTCATGGTCCTTTTCAAAAGAAGCAAGGGCCTACTACAAAGCGCCCAGCTGGTTAGGATGCTTGCTGCTGGCTGTTTAGACAGCTCCTCTGCCAGGGAGGGGGGCAAGCAAGACAGGACAGGTTGTGAAGCAGCCGGTCCAAGCCCTCCTCTCTTTCCCATGTGAGTCACTGTGAGTCAGAACATTACCTTTGCAGAAAGACTTGATTCCATGTCAGCCCTTAAAGTGGTACTCCCTCCTGGTTTAGAGGTGAGCTTTTGTCTCGCAGGACCTATCCCATCATCCTTTGGGGTCTAGGATATTTGCATGACAAAGAAACCTGGCTGGTATTTTAACAAACAAAACCAAACATGTAAAACCACCCTCCTTTTGAATGAGCACCAAAGTAGTTCTCAGCTGAAGTTTTGAGGGAAGAGGGGCTCTGGCCCCCTCTGGTTGTGCACTTGCCAGACATCACCTGGGCCAGAGGGCTCTCCCACCAAGAGAGGGCATTAAGAAGGTGATGGGGGAGGGGAGACACCCTAATGCACATGATGTACTTTCACAAACATACCAAAGTCAACTGAACTTGAGAAGGAGGGAGGGCGAGGGAGTGAGGCAGGAATTGGGGAAGGGTTAAATGAGAAATGTGTGCATGTATGCTTCTACAAGCTTGTGCCTAACAAAGATGTATGATTACAATGCACCAATTAAAAATTTTTTTAAAAAAGAGGCCCAACAAGATCAAAGATAGAAACATGAATTGTTGAGGCATCACATTATGAGGTAGTGCTGGGAGCCAGTGGAGAAAGAGAGTCTTACCTTCTTATTCTTTGGAAAGAAAATCTCCAAAGAGAAAGTTTTAAATTTTTATTTACTTAGAGAACTTACTTTATTTTAAAAAGTGGATATGATATATTTCATCATATGAGATTCCAGACATAGTTTTAAAAACCAGCAGAATAGAAAATGTAATATTCATTTTTCGGTTCCTATTTACATCTTTTGTGCAAATAAGAATGCAGTCAAAAGGACGGAAAGGGATGTTTCTGTGGATCGGTCACCGCTGCTCTGTGCGGCTGTGACAGAGTGTGCATCTGGGTCCCCGCACCCAAGGCTGTCTGGCCTTCCGGGGCTGAGCCTCCAGCGGGGCTCAGCGGTGCACACCCGGAAGGCCAGGCAGAGGTGGAGTACAACCCATGGCTTTCATTGGCATCACCCAGGGGTTTCCAAGCCTTTGTTTTAGGTCTAAAATGCCTTGCAGTTATTACATTATTTATAGTTCAGTTCACATGTATCCCAAACCAAGAAATTCATGGGAGACTATTGCCGGTGCCACCAGAAACGAAGGACAGAGGCGGCTCTCCGTCCCGTAATTGCTGGGTCTCCGTGCTGTTTCCTGTTGCCATCCGGAAGTGGAATCTCTGATAGCGCTTTTCATGCTTTATTTGGGGTCCGATTCAGCCTGCTTTCCTTTCTCCTGCCTCCTCCCGCTGGCCACCAGCCATCATGCTCGGCACAGTGACCAGCTGGCTGGCCCCTGGCAGATCTTGGGCCCAGGTGTGAAGTAGCTGAGAAGCATTTCGAAGCCAAGAGGGGAGTGATTTCATTTTCCATTGACACTATGCAAAAATGAAGGGGATTCAAGTGCCCGTAGAAAAGCTTCCTCCACCGAGTACAGTTTTGGGGGCTTTCCAGCCCCACGACCAACCGCTTTCATTCTTGGATACATCATTGTTGCTTCTCTCCCTCCCGTTCGTATCCCAGGAACTGATTCAGAAACCATAGAAATTGGATTTGGAACCGCTGAATGCCAGCAGACAGCTGGCCGCACTCTTCCCAAGAAACCCTGGCAGCTGGGCGAGTACCGAGCGCTCCCAATCTCCTGGACGGTCCAGCTGAGTCCTCCGATGGCACTTGGGCCCTATCTCACTCCCAAGTGCACTAAAGTGTTTGTGCTTCATTCTTTAGACGTTTTGTGGTTTGGGGCTCAATCAACCAGGGTCTGATTTGCAATCCACAGTAACCGGTTTCAGAGCAGCTGCTTAAGAAGGCAAGTTCCATCTCGCTCACTGGCTGGGTTTTTTTTTGGTTTTTTTTTTTGGTTTTTTTTTTCATTAGACTTGGATTCCAGGTTGCTGAGCCTGTCGTTACCACTGTTCCACAGGGAGTCCCAGTAGGACCACTGGGCTCCCTGAAGAATATGTAGCAAGGAAGGTAGTAGGTTCAGTGTCACCCAAAACCTGGTCCTCAAACACTAAGACTGTGACTCTACAGTTTGAATACAGTTCTATGGAGATGAGTTCCTTGGTTGAAAAGGAGAGTAGGCTTTACCTCAGGAATGAGTGAGTTCAGTCACAGTAAGATCAGACGTGTGCAAGTGTTAACTTGAGAAGCGCTTTCGACTTCGACGCTGCACTAGGCAGCTCTGCGGAGAAGGTAGAAGACTCATCCGCTTCCTATTAAGGCCCCAGATAAGTTGCCAGGAAAAGCAACATTTAGGAGGGTTTGGGGGATGACCCATGCCTTGGGCCGACCGACCAGTTGTGAGATTAGTAGGCAGGAGGGCAGCCACAGCCACCGTGTCGGTGTCACATGCTCCTCGCAGGCTGCTTTCCCTTCTGCAGGGCGCTTGCAGGCTGCACAGCAGTCTTGAGAGCTGACTTCTCAGACCTCCCAGGTCTCCTGGTGACTCGCCTTGCTATCAGCACCATTTAAAGGGTGACCTCGTCACCATGTCACGACGGTGGCACCTCAGTGTTCTTCCTTGTCCAAACATTTTGCATTTTAGGCTAGCCCTGATGGCTGGTGAGTAACCAAAGACAGGCATTCCAGCCCAGCTTGGTGAGAGCCAGACAGCAGGCGGCTGAGGCAGCTGGGGGAGGGGACTAGTCCTACAGACCTGTAATTTGGAGTCAAAACAAGCAGATGACTAGCTGGGGGCTGTCACTTTCAATCAGAGGCTCTGCATCATCTAGATGTGTCCTCGAAGCCAGCCCCGTGGGCTTTGCGGCCTCTCTGAGGCATCTTATGCTTGGCATAAGGGCTGCAGCTGGTCCAGATCAGAGGCCTGGCTCCCAGGAAGCCATCCCAGCACACACACCAAGCAAGAAAGGGCCTTCCCACTTGCTTCTGAGGTTTGGTGTTAGAATTGAAAAATAAGGAGTAATGGGTATGAATACCATTTGAAATGTATTTTCTTGGCCATCCTTAACAGACTGTGGAATGGCAGTCCTGAGCACACCTGTAATAGGCCAGGGCCAGTTAATGGCAACGTAGTTAACCAGGCAGTTAAGGGCAGAGTTGGTACCAGAATCCTAGCTGCCACGCACCTGTCACTACAGTCAAGCTGCAGCCACAACCCCAAAGTTCTGGATTCCAGCCCACGTTCTGGATAGGAATCTCTTTTATTGTGATGATCCAGAGTCACTGAGGAAGATAGAATTAGGCCCCATGGATTCTGAGTGACCATATAATTTCCCCTCCAAAGTAAGGAAGGAGCTTTTGGGATTGAAGAGGGGGAGGTGTCTGGACCAGACCCTAAAACAAACATGGGGAGGGCTGTCTGGGCAGGCAGGACAGGGATTCCCCTGCCCCGGAAAGGTTTCCAGAAGTCAAGTTGGAAAAAGATTTTGTTACCTAACTCTCAATCAAATAGAAAGTTCAACAGATTAAGACAATTCATTCCCTGAACATTCTGACTAATAGTCATAGTGCTGATACTACCAAGGCTGGGTCATGGTTGTGGTGACCAAATAATATAAGACCAAGAACTCACAGTAGGAAATCAACAGACGTGTGATGTGTGATTTGTCATCCTACTAATCCCATGAACAGCTTCCTAGTCACACCCAGCCAATTTTCTCCTTTTTTTTTTTTTTTTATCCAAAGGGAATGCACAGTCAAATGCCTGACAACTCTTCCTCAGCATGTGTTAGCAGTGAGGTGGTCTAAGTTTCTTCTTCTCTCTAAAAGTGCAGTCCTTGGTGTGTGTGAATGCCTCAGACACAAGGAAATTACCTTCTCTTCACATTCCCAATTTTTTTTTTTCAATGTTCCTCCTCCAACAGCTCTGCAACTCAGCTTTCGTGCAACACTCTTGTCCTCTAAGTTCAAGGAACTTCAATTCAGAGACAGGTATCTCTGGATACTTAGCTTTGACAAAGATTTCAGGTGAACTTGATAAGAAACAGGGCTGTGTAGGGCTCTGGGATTTGTGTGTGTGACTTTGGATCCTTTCCAAACGCCACACACCTCTAGGAGGCAGGATGTGTGCCTTCCTGCAGCGGCCTGGGGCACCTGGAGCATTGAAGGGCATGGCCAGCCTGGGTGCCTGGCATCAGATTTCACTGCTCTGATATCTGTATCAGCTTTAGAGAGAAGGAAGTTGTGTAGAAACAATGAATTGTTGCAGCCTTTTATTTGTATTACTATCCTTAAGTTCACTTAAAAATTCAGTTTAGTTTAAAAAAATATTATAAGGTAAAGTATCACCAAGACTCAACCTAGACAACAGTGTAATAAAAAATGTGCCAAATATTTGGTAGACATGATCCTTTTCAACTCTTCTTTAGTTTTGTGGATAGGAATCATTTGACTTTTTATTTTACCTGCCAGGATTATTATAAAAACACCAAGCATGTTGCCCACGCAAAGTAAATATCCAGCCAATGGCTGCTATTTGTATGAAATCCATTTAACAAATATTTATTATCCCATAATGCCTTTAAGAAATTTATTTGTCATCACCTAATAATTGAGCTATTCTATATTTAAAAAATAGATTTTGTAATCAATTGCAAAATGGGAAAGTGACTCATGGTCTCTAAAAACAAGGAGTTCCTGGAGGCCTTCTCGAAAGCATGGGGCCACTCAGAACATCAGGCTTTGAATTCCCACTAAGGAGTTCCCTTCACCTGTGCCAGCTGCTGCCACCAGTACTCAGCAACTCATGTATGTGGCGTCTGCTGATGTCACTGCGATGTCCTGTGCTCCCTTCTCTACCTAGCACCATTACTACAGCAGCGTGCAGCACAGCATCTGCTGGGTGATTCAACTAGCAGGCCCTGGAGTTGCATAACTAGAATGGAAGGTAGCATCAGTAAGCTTTATAATCCTCAGGCAGTCGTGTGTAGTCATATTTTTAAGTAGGAAGATGCATACACACAACCTCACTTGCTAAGTATCTGAAGTTTGTAACAAAAGTACTCCTAAAAAAGAATTCACAGGCTTTGTTACTGATATATGCCATTTGGAGTAGGGTCTTTGCTCAGTATTTGGTACTTGTAATAATTAAGGCATGAGTCTATTTTTAAGCAATAACAAAAAATGAAAATAATTTCAGACCTATGCAATGATGTAAAGCAACAAGAGAATTTCGATATCATTCACAATACATCCCCAGAGATTGCTGCAGGCATATTCCAGGTCAATGGCTTTACTATTCATCCCATTTGAAGGGAAACATAGTTCCCTCTTTTTGTATCCAAATAAGTCCATCAAGTGGAACAGGGATGTGGTTGTTCTGGTGAGATATAGACTGTCCCTGAAGAGCTCATGTATTAATGTTCACAGTTGATGTGATTAAGCCAGGAAGGTTATAATCTCATCAGGGCGTCGGTCCATTGTACTGGATTTACTGGGTGTTAACCTAGACCTAGGGTGTGGCTGCGGAAGATGGGTCTCTGGGAGTGTCGCCTTGGGGACTGCGCTTTTGTCTTTGAATCCCTTGGCTTGAACTATCTTGTTTCCAGCCTCCATGATGTGAGAGCAGAGCCGATTGCAGATTGCAGCCTGCCTCCCTTCCTCTCTCTCTCTCTCTCTCTCTCTCTCTCTCTCTCTCTCTCTCTTTCTCTCCCTCCCTCTTTCTGCTTCCTGCCATCCATCATATTACTCTGAACTCCACAGATCTGTCTCAACATAGACTGAACTTTGGAATCTCCGAAAAACTGTGAGCAAATACATTTCCCTTCCTCTAAGTTGTGCTGTCAGTTGTTCTGGATGACAGCAGTGTAGATGTTGACTGAGATAGTGGTTACAAGTTGTCATGCCACCTTTTGGATCAGTAATGTTTGTTGAGTGACAGATGCCACAGTCCAGAAAGGCAGGGTGTCTCCTCTGGGAAACCCCCCTGCCTTGGGATGCTCACATTCAGTAGACATCTTGCAGTGAAGCTGCAAAGAGCAAACAAGACAAATTGTCAGAATGGGATGACTTTCCACCTTGGCTGCTATCCCTGGGGGACATTTGATACCAGAAAAGCACACCTCACCTGAAGGAAACCCCCAGGGACATGGCCCTTCCCGGTTTAAGAGACCTCTGTAAGAGGATCCGGAGGCGGCCGCAGCAGGCTTCATGCCGGAAGCAGCTGTGGGCGGCATTGCTCACCCTGGGCCCTGTGCTGGGCAGCACAGGGGCTGAGGGCTCAAGGGAGACAGCCTGAAGCTTTGCCTCTCTGCAGTAATGACTGTGAGTGATGCAGGGTTGTGGGGCACCAGAGGCGAGGTGTGCATTTGTTGTTTCAGAAGGCTCCAAAGTCTAGATTTCATAGACAGAACCAAGGCCTTTGCACAGTTAGCACCTCATTCCCCAAGCCAGGGTGCAGACTACTTTGAGGCCTGGAGCTGGGCAGATCTGGGCCCTTGAACCAGGAGAAGGAAAAGAATTTTAACCAGGTTGAGACAGATCCCAGACTCAGTGTACAGGTCCATCCAGTATAGAAAGCGACCGTTCAGATGACTTTATGATCACTCTTCCTTATTGGTTGTTTTTAAATTCTAGCACAAGTTAATGTTTTCTTAATGAGTTCTTCATTTGTCTTCACAAACTGTGTAAAGGAAAATTACTCTCTGGGTTTTAAGTGGAAATAGAAGAGCAAGATAGGTTGAGCAGGTACCTGCAGATACCTTGTGAAGCTCCTAGGGAAAGCAAGTGATGGGTGAAACCAGCTCTAGAACCACCGCGCTGCCCAGCAGGCTCTCCAGCTTTGGACTCCTCCTTCTGCAGATGAACGCTAGCCTCCAGGTGCACAGCTGTCCACTTCCAGCAGGGTGAGGGCAGGAGTTCGTGGGACAGATCCCACCCGGTCCTCCTGGAGAGTCACGTCCGGCATCTGGGAGTCACAGGATGGAGCTCCAGGGGTGTGGATGATAGTCTGCTAGTCCTGAGGGACTGGAGTCCCCAGACAGCCTGAACTGCCCCAAACCCTCCCATGAAAGCCTCCTCACTCCAGGCTCACAGGAAACTTGGTTATTTTACTTAAAAGAGTCAATGTAGAAAGGTAGAGTTTAACAGTAAAATTGAATGTTAAGAATGTTTTTGTTTTTATTTGTAACAAATCCTACCTTCCCTTCGAATTGGGGTCACAGGGGGGACTGAGTAAGAAAGACTCTGCTCCCCCACCCCCGCTGGGTGCTTCATGGCCAGGGAATTTGTCATTGCAAGGAGAGGAAGGTGTCACTATGAAGACCTTGATTTTGTGTCTTGTTTGCAAAGAAGATGAGTGCTATAAGTTCAGGGGTCGGTCTCTCTCTCTCTCTCTCTCTCTCTCTCTCTCTCTCTCTCTCTGTCTTTCTCTCTTTTTTCTTGTTTTGTGCTTGAGATCAACTTGCCCTTATTCCCTCCCTTCCTTCCTTCCTTCCTTCCTTCCTTCCTTCCTTCCTTCCTTCCTTCCTTCCTTTCCTTCTTCGCTTTCCTTTCTTTCTTGTTTTTGTGCTGGGGATCAACCCAGGGCCTTATGCATGCTAGGCAAACACACTACCACTTAACCACTGCATCCATGCCCCTAAATTGATTTTTCATTAGTTAATAATCATTGGCCCTTTGAAACAGTTTCCCAATAAGGTACTGAGTACTTTTCTCCATACTTGGTGTGTCTAATGGCAACACGGCCTTTCCCATGAGGAGTGACATACTGAGATTTCAGGCTCAGAACTGAACATCAGCCCCTCCTTGTTTGGGGCAATAAGACATGACAGAAATGCCAATACCAGGGCAACCTTTGGGGCATCTAAAAATGCAGGAGAAGAACCTCGGTTTGCTGTTTGGATATGAGAATTTCTTTTCTTCTTCTTTTTTTTTTTTTTCAGGGGTCGGGGGAGCTACTGGGGATTGAACCCAGGGCATACTACCTCTGAGCTACATACCCAGCTCTACTTTTTATTAAACAGGGTCTTGCTAAGTTGTGGAGGGCCTCACTAACTAGCTGAGGTTGGCCACAAACCTGCGATCCTCCTGCGATCAGCCTCTCAAGAACTGGGATTACAAGCATGCACCACCACGCCTGGCTAAAAATGAGAATTTTGATGCTGTACAGCAATAGTCTTACCCCAACAGATGCCGGGAAAGAGGTCCCCTGTGTATCTTGCCCTCCTGTTCAGTGTCTGAATTTAACAGTGTTCAGAATGTAACATGACTGTTCTAACCACGCTGCTGAAACTCATCTAGGAAACACTTGGGAAATGGATCAACGTGACCTCTCTGCAGCCTAATCTCTCAGGGTCTTCCATGCTTATCCAGCTTGACCCTTGTGTAACATCTGGCACATGATGTGGCTTTCTGCTTCTGTATTCCTGTGACCTTCCAGGGAGCTGACCTATCCCATTCTCTCCTTACCAGTGTCTTTGAACGCCTTTCTAAGGATACAATTCTGTCGCCAACGGTGGCACTCTGTCTCCCCTGCCCAGGGTCTCCTACATCAGCATCACCTGGGCCACATTGGAAATGCAGAAGCTCAGGTCCACTCAGAACCCCAGAGTCCACATTTTAACACAATCCTCTCTACACGTGGATGGGCAAAATGGACTTATCTGTGACTGGCCTCTGCTTCCTGGTATTCTATATGAAACGCTCAGCTTACTGTGTGTTGAGCAATGTGGTTAATGGCAAAGGAAGTACTTTCTTGGTTTGACAAATAATCACTTCCTTTCTTTCACTCAGAAGTTACTCACTTGGG
This sequence comes from Graphiurus murinus, assembly GCA_004027655.1. NCBI lineage: Eukaryota > Metazoa > Chordata > Mammalia > Rodentia > Gliridae > Graphiurus > Graphiurus murinus. Next base: position 42,933 of record PVLC010011434.1, read on the forward strand.
GGGGGGGGAAGTCCTACAGTAAGGATGTTCATGGGGAATTGACTAGCACCCACCTGCGAAGGCTTCTGCAGCTTTCCCTTACATCAGCCAGTGCGTGGTGGGTGGTATGGGAACACTCACTGCAGTGCTGAAGGTCTGTCTTCCTCCGTGGACCATCAGCTCTGTGAGGGCAGAGAGCTTTCATGTGTCCAGTAACAAGCACAGGGCCGAGCACACTTTGGGCTCACTAACACTCCGTGGATGATAAACAGGTTAGTTCCCCTGGCAGAAAAATCTTAAAGCCTTCACAGTGGAGGCTGGGCCTCTATATTGTCAATATTAGCATCACCTCCTCCAGCCTTAGAGGACATTGTTAATGTTGCTCGTATGAAGAAATGTTGATGGAAAGGAGTCAAATGGTATCAGGGCTAGAAACTCCCCAGGTGTCATTTTTGGGCGATTAGATAACGCTGTTTTCTGGTAGAGTGAATGGCCTGTTTGTTGCAAGCCAGGGCTTTGCTGGACTGGTTTACAGGGCCAGGGGGAAAGAGGTAAGTGGATCTTCTAGTGAGAGGTCATCTGTTTTGAAAGCCTGGAAGATTCCATGAACTAAATCCAAGTGTTACAACACAGGGAAATGCCTCAGACGGCACGGGGCAGCAAAGTCTCCAATTTAACATTTAAAACAAAACAAAAAAAATCCTCTTTCTCCTGTGCTCATTGGAAATCCCCCATACCCTCTGAACCTCAGAGGGCTCACGTGTTTCAGCTGTGTATAGATGTGGGAATAACATTCCGGAACCCAGGGCTAGGGAAACTCTTTTCAGCAGAAGTTTGGCGGGAAAGGCTGCTTCCTTCTCCTGGGGTCGCCTCTGTGCTATGAAACCACTCCACAGAGAAGGAGTGAAATGAGTACTGCTCCTCACACATAAGCCAGGCGTTGGTTCAGTGGTGTTGTGTTTTTCTCTTCGTATTAAGCAATAGCTCAGCTATTAGAAGAATGTCTTCCATATCTTCATGTTGTCCTGGGTGGGCGGAACCTCCGCCTTGTAAGAGATTCTGTTGATCCTAATAACCAGGGAGCCCTGGTTTCTGCTGTCTGCCCTCCTCGCCATCCCAAACCAGACCACTAGTTGATTCTTTTCTCTCTGCTGGAACTCCTGGTTTGGAGAATCACCGTTCAGCACAGTTGAGAAATGCATCAAGCTGCAGCTTAGTGGTGGGTGTTGCCTTCTGTTTTGGATTATCAAGCCTTCCAGGATAACAACTAAATTGAAGTTAATATTATAAGAACTTCCCCTTTCCAGAATAAGAAGCAATGGTGTGAAGCACTCAACCCTGGACTGTTATTAATTCAACCCTGAACAGATCTATTGAGCATCTTTGTGCTGGGTGATAGTGACCTCCACTGAGTACCAGGGCCTCCACCTGGACCCTCTTCAATATAGGAGGCCCCTTCCTGTCCACTTCCAACTGTGCTCCTAGTTAGAGTCAGTTGAAACTAGTGGAGCCTGGTGTCTCTTGAATCTACATTTGGATTCTTTACTACCAAAAACCATTTAGAGGGGGGCTCACAGTCCATTTAGTGGAAAGAAATGATAGCAATCGACTTAGGTATCCTTTTTTTTTTTAATCCAGGAGCATTCTACCTCTGAGCCACACCCCCAATTCTATTTTTTATTCTTTATTTTTGAAACACGGTCTCACTAAGTTGCAGCAGGCCTCACTAAGTAGCGGAGGCTGGCTGAGAACCTGATCCTCTGGTCTCAGCCTCCCAAGTACTGGGTTACAAGCATGCACCACCACACCCAGCTACTTAGGTAGTCTTTCTATGAAACAAGGAGATCAGGAAGGAATCTCTTCCTTCGGAGCCCCTGAGCTTTTACCATACCTGGAAGACTCCACCTCTGATTTTTTTTTCTTTATTTTTTATTGGTGCATTGTAATCATACATCTTTGTTAGGTACAAGCTGATAAAGGCATACATGCACACATTTCTCATTTAACCCTTTCCCAATTCCTACCCCACTCCCTCACCCTCAAGTTCAGTTTAGTGATTGACTTTGATATGTTTGTGAAAGTACATCATGTGCATTAGGGGGTTTCTCTCTTCTCCCCCCATCACCTTCAGTTAAGTCACCTTCTTTGCTCATCTAAGGTTTCTTCGTCTACAGTCCCTCTTATGTCCACTTTCTCCATTTCCACCCCCCTCCTATCTTTCTGGCATGCCCGGCTTTCCTTGGGAAGTGCACTGTCCTCTCAGTTGCCCTCATTCATGGATAACCGAAGTTTTCTTCTGGCAGCTCCACCCCATCCCATCTCACTCCGTCTTTTGAAGCAGCCTATGGAGCCCAGTTGCACATCATCAGTGCCTCCTCCTGGTGCCTCTACCTCCCCCAGCTGAAGCAGGTGTACACCCTGCGGAATAGAAGGAGTGTAGGGCATGCCGCTGCTGCTGCTGCTGCTACTGCTGCTGCTACTGCTGCTGCTGCGCCAGCTCCAGGGGCAGCTTCCTGCTAAGCAGCACTGGCTTCTCTCTGTCTGGAGCTATTCTTGCTGGCAGGGGTCTCCCAGCTCAGCAGGTGCTAAGGTGCACTGGGGTCCCCCTGCCTCCTCCTATTTCTGTTCAATCCCACATTCTGTCCCTTTTGCCCCCTTCCCTCCTCTGCCCAGCACCAAGTTACTCTTCACGGCCCAGCCCAAGCATCAGACCCTCTCAGAACCTGGGGAAGCTTCCCTCCATCCCCAGACTGCTTGCAGTGCCCTCTGCCCACTCTTAGCAGGAAGCCATCGGCTTGAACAGCTGCTTAGCTTCTTCTCCGGCGGCATGTCACGTGAGTGTGGCTGTCAGGGCACTTAGCACACAGTGGAGGAAGCACTTGTTTTTCTGTCTCTGCCTTTTGCATGGGCTCCCTCAGTACGCCGTGCATTCAGTAAGTGACTGACTTGCTTAATTAATGCTTTACAGTAGTACGACCTTCAGTGCAAAGATTTCATTAAAACAATCCACGTGATGGGTTATTTTTAACTAATAACCAGGCTAATCTATGGTCAGCAAAAACCAGTAGAGTAAGTTACGAATTCCTTTTTGTTTGTACTTGCTCTGAAAGATATTGAACATGGTCCACCTAATTCCCTCCATTTTCTCAGAATCCTTTTAGTCTGTAAGAACTACAACCAACAGGAAAGGTGATAATATTAATTATATGCACAGCCTCCACTCCAAAAGGTTTAAGATTGTGAACGATGTCCCTGGAGAGAACCGGAAAGGAAGTATTCTTCTCATAAGCCTCTTGTTCTTCAATTCTTCCTTGGTATTGTGTCTGTAGGAAAATGTGTCACTCCACACTTGGTATGTCCTGGTACAACATATTCAGGTCTACTTGTGCACATAAATGGTGGTGGACTAAGGCGTTCTAGGCCCTTCTCCATGTGACAGCAAAATCTTTTTTAGTGTTGGGTTTTTGCTTTGTTATTTTTTAAGTTAAAAAAGACTGTTTAATTTCACAAGGGTGTAATATGGCATGGCAAAAATAATTTTTAATTGTGAATCAAGGATGTCCCACTGAAATGATTTGCTTCTAAAAAACAGTGACTTCTGTCTTTATAAGAAAAAAAAAAAAAAAAGCACATTGCTCAAAAATTACAAGCTATTGTGCCAAATCCCATCTCTCCAGTTAAAAGGGAAGAGTCATCTGTTGCTAGCCACTGCTGCAGCTTCCCACAAAGCTAACCATACCTAGGCATGGCATTTCTGTGCAAGAGCCCTGCCTTAGGGCTTGTGCTTCTAAATAAATTAGGTAACCAATCTTCTTATTTTGAGGAAGTTGTAGATTCACATGAAGCTGTAAGAAACAACACAGAGAAGCCCTACACAGCCAACAGAAGTGCCCAGGTGGGCTCAGGGACGCCCGTGGCCGCCGCATCCCTCCTGTTGCCTTTTTATAGCTGTGTCTACCTCTGGACGCTGTCAGGTTCTTCTCCAAAGAGCTGAGGTATTTTTAGAACACAAATCTGAGTGAAGTCCCCATCGTGTGAGCTTGTCAGAGGCTTCTTCTTGCCTTTATTTTTTTTTTTTTTTTTTTTTTTTTTTTTGCAGTACTGGGGATTGAACTCAGGGGCATTCTACCTCCGAGCTATACCCCCAGCCCTATTTTTTATTCTTTATTTTGAAACCGAGTCTCACTAAGTTGCGGAGTGTCTCACTAGGTAGCTGAGGCTGGCCGCGAACCCGGATCCTCCGGTCTCAGCCTCCCGAATGCTGGGATTACAAGCGTGCGCCACCACGCCCGGC
>PVLC010011435.1:0-47133 GCA_004027655.1 Graphiurus murinus
GGGATATGTACACAATGGAATTTTACTCAGCCATAAAGAAGAATAAAATCATGTTCTTTGCAGGGAAATGGATGCAACTGGAAAACATTATGTTAAGTGAGATTAGTCAGTCACAAAGGGTTAAGAAGCATATGTTCTCCCTAATATGTGGATGCTAGGGAGAAGATGGGGCATAGGAGGGTCTCCAGATGAAAAAGAGTAACCTGTCTTTAAATAAGACTCTTTTGCAGTTGTAGTTGGATGCATGTGATAGTTTTGGCTTGAATGTCCAGCATCTAAATTCCTCCTGTGTTTGGAATATTTCCCACAGCATGTTTTAGAGATGTTGGAGCCCATGTTCCTTCATAGAAGCTAGAAACCCAGGATTCTCTGAGTCTTGCAGACTGGGCAGGGGTACTTGGCTACACAAGTGATTCATAAGAGGCCTTTGACTTGGACATGGTGGCATGAACCTGTAAGCTCAGGCCTTGGGAGACTGAGACAGGAAGATTGCAGGTTTGAGGCCAGCCTCAGCAACTTAGCAAGAACCTCAGTAACTTAGACCCTGTTTTAAAATTAAAAAAATTTTAAAAAGGCTGGAGATGTAGTTCAGAGGTAGAATGCCCTTGGGTGCAACCCCAACACCCCTCTCCCCCCAAAAAATAAATATAAAAAGCCTTTAGTCTGCATTAAGTAAAGTAAAGAAGCAAAAGTGGAGAATTCACATGGGAAGCAGCCACAGTCAGGGTTTAAGAACAAGAGTGCCTGCCTTGTAGAAGGTAATATTCTTGGAAAGCAAAAACCACACTCTACACTAGACTTTTTCTGGGATGGGATATTGGCTGTATTTCTCGTGTTTCTTTGATTGACGGTGGATTTTTCTTTTTTCTTTTTTTTTTCTTAGCCTGATTTTCCAGTCTTTGCAGGTTCTGGGAGCTGTTGGGTCTTATTTTAATAAATTCTCATTGTGCAAAATGTAGACAGGGATTCTTTCCGTTGTTTGCAATTGAGAGCCTTTGACTCATTCATTTATATCTGCAGCTTGATCGATGTCTGGTGGTAACCACGATAATGGCATTGACTTAAAAGCCTTGGCCAGGCATCTAAGTGTCCAGGCCATGAGTCAGTGGGATGGAATCTCCTGTCTGACCCTCACCCGTGCATCTGCTCCTCTTCTTTCTCTCTAAATATCGTCCTCACGCAGGCCTCTGCACACGTTAACATCTCTATCGACGTGCGGTACCTCAGAGCTCCTGGTTATTAAGTGAATTAGATGTAAGTTCAGTGACCTGACTGGCAGGCCAGTAGGTCAAGAGGCCTGAGCACTCCCTGCATTAGGCCCTGGCCTGGGCCTCCTTGGCCATTTGTTGGAGAAGCATCTGTCCTTATGCCCCCAATTAATTTAGCAAGCACTGCTTTGTAAAGTGCCAAAGTACTGCCGAGGCAGGCAATGTGTTAAATGTCGTACGGACATTATGGAGTCATTTATCCTGTCCCTGACAGTTCCAATTCGAGGACCCTCTGCCAAATGCAACCATAGGAAAGAGATTTTTTTTTTAACTTAGTATAAATCTAAGTCCAACTTTAGATTTGGAATTCTCATGTATGTGCATGTGCGTGCGTGTGTATGTGTGTGTGTGTGTGTGTGTGTGTTGTATGCAGGAGTTTTAGAGAAAGTAGAAGATAGGGCAGAAAATGGAGATCTGAAGGGAAAAGAGAGGGATGAGCTTAATTTAAAAAAAATTTCTGACTTTGTTTTATTGAATCACACTTTTAGTGTGTTTCACAACACCAAAAACATATAGCTCATGTAGTCTCATAACATGTTGGAAGTTGGAATATGGAGAACCATATATGTATGTAGCCATTTAATCAGAGCAGAGTTTTAAATCCTAGAGAGAGCGAGAGAGAATGAGTGTGTGTGTGTGTGTGTGTGTGTGTGTGTGTGTGTGTAGCTTTGGGGATTGAACTCAGAGGCCTTCTATCTCTGAACCACATCCCAAGCAGCCCTATTTTACTTTTTATTTTGAACAGGGCCTAAATTGCTGAGGCCAGCTGCAAACAAACCCACAATCCTCCTGTCTCAGCCTCCCAAGTACTGGGATTCCAAGCATGGGCCACCACACCTGGTTCTAAAATATCACTTTTTACACTGTTTCACACTTCCTTTCACAGTCATGTGGCACCTGTAAATTTCCCTAGACTTTCAGTTGTAAATACTCATTTTGACCTGTAGGAAGTTGAGGAAGGAAGCAGAAATGAGCTTCGTAGTTTTGTTTTTAACTACTACATAGGAAGAGTGTCTCAATATATTGTGATGTTTTGGTGAGTGCATATATACATTGTATAATAATGGTAGTAATTAAATCAAGGCTTGTACAATACTTATCAACTAATACACTTATCATTTCTTGTGAGAGCATTCAAAATTGTTGCTATTTTAGAATACTCATGCAATATCGTTAACCATAGTCACTCAACTGTGCAATAGAATGCCAGAACCTACTCCCCCTGTCTAATGTGTTCTTGTTGACCAGTCTCTTCCAACCACTCTGCCCAGCCTCTGGTGGCCACTCTTCTACTCCCTACTTCTCTGAAAACAGCTTCTTAAAATTTCACATGGGAGTGAGATCATGCAGTATTTTCTTTCTGGGCCTGATTTATTTTACTAAACATAGTGTCCTCCAGGTTTATCTGTGTTGCTGAATATTATTCCATTTGGCATATATGCCATATTTATTATGGCTGAATATTATTCCATTGGGTAGGCATACCACATTCATTGTGGCTAGTATCATCACATGGTGTAGCTATGCCACATTTATTTTGGCTGAATATTATCACATTGTGTAGATATACCACATTTTCTTTATCTTCTCACCCATTGATGGACTCTTAGGTTGACTCTTATTTTGACTATTGTGAACAGTGCTGTAATAAAACCTGGGAGTGCGGCTATTTCTTCAACATACTGATTTCATTTCCTCTTGGGGGGTCTAGTGGTATAACTAGATCATGAGGTAGCTCTATTTTTATGTTTTTGAGGAACCTCCCCATGGTTTGCTGCACTAATCTGCATTCTCACCAACAGTATACACAGGTTTCCTCTCTCCACCTCCACACCAGCATTTGTTATTTGTTCGTCTTTTGGATAGTAGCCATTCTCACTGGGGTGACATACAATCTCATTGTGGCCATGATTTGCATTTCCTTGATGATGAGTAATGTTGACCATTCTTTCATGTATTTGTTTGTCATTTGTATGTCTGCATTGGAGAAATATTGTTTTAGCCCATTTTAATTGTCATTATTTTTTCTACTGAATTCCTTTAAAACAGAACAAAGAAGTATATTCTCTTATGGGCCAAATTGATACCTCCTCCTTTGAGACCTGTGTGATTTTCAACTCTCAAAGTTTTATCTGGGAGCCGGGTGTGGTGGTGCACACTTGTAATCCCAGTACTTGGGAGGCTGAGACCGGAGTATCCAGGTTCATGGCCAGCCTCAGCTACTTAGTGAGGTCCTCTGCAACTTAGTGAGACCCTGTTTCCAAATAAAGAATAAAAAATAGGACTGGGGGTATAACTTGGAGGTAGAATGCCCCTGGGTTCAATCTCCAGTACTGCAAAGAAAAAAAAAAAAGTTATATCTGGGCTGTGCAGGGGAAATTGTATATCAGTCCCAATCCCTTAAGATGTGAAAAGTCAAACACTTTTAGTCTCTATCTACTTCCCAATTCCCACACAGTGACCACAGAACTTGTCAGAAAAGGAGTCTTGCCTTCCCTCTTTGAGCAAACCCAAATTGATTGTTATGAAAGTGCATGAGTTTTGCTCACTTTAGTTTTGACCCTTTAGGGACTCATTTGCCCTTGATCAATGCCTGTGTTCTCTTTCCAGGGAAGAGCGATCCCTTTTGCTTGTTGGAATTGGGCAACGACCGGCTTCAGACACACACCATTTACAAAAACCTCAACCCTGAGTGGAACAAAGTCTTTACATTGTAAGTGCTTCAGCCCCATAATGGAGAGGACTGGCTCAAACTTAGAGAACAGTTATCCCTGGTATGCTTGGGGCAAGCTGGCGCTCCTGAGTGGAACTTTCTGTACATTTTTATGTGCAAAGAGTGGATTTTATTGTGTTTTTTTCCCTTCTAAAAACCTTTTATCTTTTCATTTTATAGAGTGTGGTGTTAATAATAGAAGAAACCATTCTGAACCATTTGTAAAGTAGATCTTTTAGTGGCTAAATTAATCTGTGTGTAGATGGAAGCGTCTGTGTATCTAGACTAATTCATTCCCAGGTTAAGGGAAGTCACAAACGGGCACCTGCCTTAAATTCAAGTAGTTTATATGTTATAGCACTATGTTAGTGCCTGCGAGCTTGTATTCTAACATCATCTTTTAGAAAATATAGATTATCTGTGAATCTTTAAAGAGTCCCACAGGCTTTTTTTATTTCCATTTATCTGAGTGAACCACTCCAAAGCAATGCCTTGCCCACTCTATCAAATGTAGGTACTTTGGAAGCTGTTAAATTAATGTTTCTTAGTTTACTTGAGATTCCATGACACCTGATGGTCAAGGGGAGGTCCCACTTGAATTGGGGTGGGACCGTGGCAAATTATCGCCACAGAGCTGAAAAAATGCTTAGTCATCTGCACTTAGAAGTGGAAAGTCAAGTTTGTTTAGAAAGCAGTTGATGGTATGAGTCATAAGTTTCCAAGGACCTATGAGAAGTGGTCAACTCTTCTGAGGAGGTCCACCAATGGCCAGATGTGAGACTGTTTTCCCAGAACACGCTAGTGGCGATGGCTCATTTTCATCTGGCTCCTGTTCAATAAATAAATATATATATATATATATGTGTGTGTGTGTGTGTGTGTGTGTGTGTGTATGTATATATATATGTGTATATATACATATATACATATATATATATTTTTTTCTAAATATGCATGGGGTTTTTGGTATTTCAGGTTTCAACATGAAATTTGAATTTCGTGTTTGCTTTCTCTGAATTTCGGCAAATAGTGACTTTTGCTACCTTTTCTTAAAAAGCAGCCAGGCATGGTGGTACACACCTGTAATCCTAGCACTTGGGAGGCTGAGACAGGAGGATCCCGGTTTTGTGGCCAGCCTCAGCAACTTAGACCCTATTTGAAAAATTAAAAAACAAAAAAACAGGGCTGGGAGTGTAGCTCAGAGGTTGAATGCCCCAATATTACTCCCTCTCCTTTACTACACACACACACACACACACACACACACACACACACATACACACACAGAACTCTTTGCTAATTTAAAGAAAATGATTTTTATTTTTTCTCATCTGGAAAGCCACTTGGAAATCACTTTCCTTTCCCCTTCCTCACTTTTTCTATCCTTTTCTTTCTTTCTTCTGTTTCTTTAACAGTCCCGCCCTTGAGTGCTCGTATGTATAAAAAAAAGTCCCAGTTTAAAAAAAAAAAAAAAAAGTTGACTTGGTTTTTTTTCATGTGGATGTCTGAATCTTCTCTGATGGAAGGTTTGGGAATAGAGTCAGTTTGATTTAATTTTTGGAATTTAATTAAATGGTAGTTTTATACTCCAAGGACACCCAGACTTAATTAGTGAAACAGTGTTTTCAGATCTTCATGGCACAGACTTCACTTGTGTGTTTGGGTGTGTAATACCTGATATTTCTTGTTTCAGTCCCATTAAAGATGTCCATGATGTTTTGGAAGTGACAGTGTTTGACGAAGATGGAGATAAACCCCCTGATTTTCTTGGAAAAGTCGCCATTCCCTTGCTGTCCGTAAGTTCCCTTTGTTAATCAACAACTTGTGAATTAGTTGATGAATTTCCAGGGTATGGAGTTGCTTTGTCAGAAGTCTGGGAGAAAGAAAAATTCTCCTAGCAGTGGCAGGAGTCTACTGTTGTATTCCTTAATTTGAAATATAGACATCTTTTCCATGGTAGTCAAATGTGGATTTAACCAACCACAGTGTTTTGACCAGTCTTTAAATTCACTCTTCATCTTTCTTCCTTTCTAAAGGTGAGAATTTCTATTTGATTTCATGCAATATAGGTCTATGGCTTATGTTTCCACTTATTAGTGAAAAACACAACTGTACTCCTTTTTATCTCTTTACTGCACATTTCTTCAGAGATTAAATGTCGGTAAGTGCAATTAGTTCTCAGCTCCATTAAAGACCATTTTCCCTAAAGTTCCATTTGTCTCTTTAGTAGTCACTTTCGTGATCTGTCTCAGAAAAAAATTTGTGGAAGATACCATAGCCCTGTCTTAGAGAAGGACGATTGTTTCAGCAGTGCAGTTTAAAAAGTATGCACCAGGGTTGGCCAGGGAGAAAAGCTGAATGAAAAAAACATTTATAAAAATGCAGCAGAGGCCAGATGTGGTGGTATATGCCTATAATCTCAGTATTTGGGAGACTAAGACAGGAGGATAGCAGGTTCCAGGACAGCCTCAGCAAATTGATGAGACTCTCAGAAACATAATGTGACCCTGTTTTGAAACAAAAAACTAAAGAGGACTGGGAGTGTAGCTTGGAGGTAGAACACCCCTGGGCTCGATGCAGGAGAGAAGACATCAAACATTGCCTTTCCCTGGGCAAAGGCTGAAAGCTGGGGAGTGACTTGACCTATTAATTGGACACCAGTATGTATACAGATGAAATATTCTGGAAGAGAACATTTCATTTTCTCATCCAACCTTTAACATAATTTATTGTGGGGTCACTACAGTTTCATCAGCCAATGAGACTTTATTTTTTCCTCAAGACTTATTTTTCCAAAGCTTTTTGTGCATCTGGGTGGATAGGGCTCTCTGTAATTTAGCCAGGAGATTAGTCTCTCTCACACAGTGTTTACAGAGAGGGGAGTGTTGTACCTCTTAATATCTCTTCGTCTGTTTTTGATCGCTTGGTTAATTTCTCCCCAAGTTCTCATATCCCTGATGTTACTCCAAGTGTCTGCTAGAAGCATCTGCTCCCTGCTACAGCCGGCTCCTGCCAAATGCTCCGAGCTGTCGGCAGCAGGCTTCGGGGGGCTCCTGGAGGGGAGAGGGTAAGGTGGGATTCCCCCCTTTTTTCATTACATCTTTGTCAGTTATTCCTGGAAGAATACATGTAACAGGAATATGGGGCACACTTTCAGAGAGGTCTAAAGGGACTAGAAATAGAAACTTCTCTACAATCAAGCTTCCTCTTCTCACTTCTTTTTTTTTTTTTTTTTGACATCTCTCCTGCTATTTTTATTGATAAATCCCTTAGCACATTTAATTCCTTGCTAGGTGAACATACTTGGTAATTTTTGTGAAGCACATTCCTGATTTTTTTTTTTTTTTACAAAAGTTTTGAGTATTTAGTCTTTCTATAATCCCAACAATTGACCTAGCTTTCTTTCTTCCTCCTCTTGTTTTGTCTTTCCCTTCTTGGCAGATTTAAGAAATCTATCTCTAGCTACATTAGGGCGCCTTGCTTCTGGTGTTCGGGGTCAGAATAGTCTTGTTCCCACAGGAATTTCCTGTCCACTGTAGAGTGTCCAGAAGCACCTGGACTTGTATATGGTAGATGACCATGCTCTGTCATTGTATCAGCCACAGATCTGAAGACATTGCCAAAGGTCCTGAAGGGACAGGATTCCCCCCACCCCCACCAGAGAGCCCTTGACCTAAACTCATGCATTTTCCAAAACATTGTTCCCAAATACTCAAATACAAAGTAGAATGTGTTGTGAAAGAGCTGTTTGAATACAAGCGACCTCCTACCTGTCATCTCAATACTTTGGGAGGCTAAGACAGGAGGATCACAGGTTGGAGACCAGCCTCAGCAACTTTGAAAATAAAAACAAAAAAGGTTAGGGGTATAGCTTGGAGGTAGAATGCCCCTGGGTTCAATCCCCAGTACAAAAAAAAAATGCATATGTGAGGATATATTTAAAACAAGCAATATATGGTATGTTCGTGGTGAAAAGTCAGATAGCAAGAGAGATGCAGGATTCCAGAGATGACCAGGGAGGGCCACAGAAAAGGGGCTATTTCAAGAACAACTTAGGGAGTGAACCAGGTGGATATCTAGGGAAACTTCCAGGCAGGTAATCTTCACATTTCAAAAATGTGAATTTCAGAAATGGCCTGGTTCCAGTGTGGATGGGATAGAGGAAGCAGGTTGGAGAGAATGCCAAAGTGCAGAACAGGAACAACACAGGGGTAGGGTGGTGCAGAAGAGACCCTGGAGGGCTTTGAAAGCCAGAAAGGTTGAAGGGCTTTGCTTAGTGGGGAACGGAGAACCACAGCCTGTCTCAAGCTAGAGTGCTTTGTTTATATTATATTTTGTTTCTAATATCAATGGGCCGTGGGTCAGCCATAAATAGGCCCCAGTAGGACAGGTCTCCCTCTGCCTTGTAAAGGCAGCAGGGCCTGGCCTGTATTTCTGTTTGGATTGGGGAGTCCCTGGCATGTAGGCTAAATAGGTCACTTTGACTGCTGTTGTTCAATGCGGCCCACTGGGTTCAGATTCCTTGACTGATACGTTGGGGAACTGGATCCTGCAGTGGAACCCAGGTGTGCGCTTCTTCACGATTGGTGATCCACCTGCAACGTGCCCTTCTCCAAATTAATTCATTCTCTACGCGGCGTGTGTAGAGATAAATGTGAGTCTTAAAATACCACAACCTCATTATAACTTCAAACTGTAAGCCAATCGATGATTTCATTGATCTATTTTCTAATAACTCTAAGATGCGGTTTAGAAGGGTATATTTTAAGATCTCCCCTGCTCCATTCTATGTTTTGTGTTTTTTTTTTTTTTTTTTTTTAAGTTTGTATGCATTGAGTGATGCTTAAATAGCAAGCTCTGTGCTATGCAGGTAACATATGTTAACTCATTAATTCTCTAACTTAATGAGGCATGGTTTACAAAGTAGGAAACTGAGGCACAGAAAGGATTCTGTAGCTGGTAGGTAATAGAAGCAGGATTTTAATTTGGGTTGCCTCATGTCAAAGCCTGAGCTCATAAGAGTCTGGTAGACGGCCACAGTGAGAACTTACTAAGTGAGTGTCTTCCAGAAGCAAGGAGAAGGGTGGGATTTGTGCAAGCACTGTACTGTGTGCAGGAGGGTAGCAAGGTTGAAGAGTTGCATGTCTTGTTGGGAGATGCCTGTGCGATGCTCCTGTAAGGCCTGAAATAGCAAGGACTAGAGGAGAGGAGCTAGACAGTGGGGAGTGGAGGGAGGGATTTAAATTCAAGAAGACTTTAGGGAACGAGGAGTTTGAAATCAGTCCAGAAGGAGTAGGGTTCCAGAAAAGCAGAGAGACAGGAGAAAGGTTTTGTTTTGGGAACAAGGGGAGGCTGGGCTAGGATTAGCTTCTAACCAGAATAAGTCAGGGAGGTCTGGCTTATTCTATCAACAGGAAGATACTACAGGATTTTGATCTGTGGATGGAGAGATCATAGTGGCGACTAGAAGGAATTTTTTTTTGTTTTTTGTTTTTTGTTTTTGTTTTTTTTTTTTTGCAGTACTGGGGATGGAATCCAGGGGCATTCTACCTCTGAATTACACCCCAGCCCTATTTCTTATTCCTTATTTTTGAAACAGGGTCTCACTAAGTTGCCGAGAGTTGAGGCTGGCTGCAAACCTTTGATCCTCTTGTCTCAGTCTCCCAAGTACTGGGATTACAAGCTTGTGCCACCATGCCTAACTAACTGGGAAGAAATTTTGACTACAGTGTGAGGCAGGTCTGGGAGGAATTGGTTTGAAACTTCCAGAATTACATAAGCATTAAAGAAAACTTAGGTTTTATAGTGTGCTTTTTAGGAGATAGACTCTCTCTCTCTCTCTCTCTCTCTCTCTCTCTCTCTCAATATGAAAAAGAATCATAAAAATGGATGCATTGGTACTTCACTTTTATTTCTATAGGATAATGAGCCATGTTATATTTATAATTTATGGTTAAAATAAAACTTTTTAAATATTACAGTTAATTGTTTATTCCCAATGGAATGGAAACAGTTGTGTGAAAATGCATTTTCTTTATTCAAGTCATAAGCTAAAATTTGATTTATATTTTTGGAGACAATGCAAACTAAATTTTTTTTATGTCTAAGTAGGAAGTATAGACTGTACTTTAGCTTTTAATCTTACTGAAAATGTTAATGTGTTAAGTGCATTTAAGGCTGTTAAAGAGCCTGTTCTAAATTCACTATATCTTTTTAATCAGGGTGAAAGAGCTAGCTGACTGTTGGTTCATTTAAAATTCATATACTAAAATAAGCATATCTATTAGTGGTAGTAAATTGTTTAAGGTGTATATGTGTTTGGACATATGTCAGATTAATACAACTTAGGCCAATGAGCCATCTACCCAAATATTTTCTCTTTAATTTTTGATTTTTCAATTCTTTTTTTTTGGTAGTGGGGATAGAACTCAGGGCCATATTACCTCTGAACTACACTCCTGTACATTTTTTTATTTTTTTAGTTTGAAATGGGGTTCTTCTAAGATGCTTTGGGTCTTGCTAAGTTGCCGAGACTGGCCCTCAGACCTGTGATCCTCCTATCATAGCCTCCCAAGTACTAGGGTTACAGGTATGTGCCACTACACCTGTCTAATTTTTGGAAAAAAAAAAAAACTATATTTTTAAAAAATGATTATGTGGATATGCAAAACTCTTTAATCAAATACTTGTGATTAATAAGAGTAGAAAATTGAGACTGGAATATAATACAATCTTCTAATATTTGCTCATTTACCCATTGCTTCTTGACTCTTCCCATGACTAGCATAGTAAATATGCCCTAGAATGCAGTCAGCACATTTCAGAGTTTTAAAATATTTTAAGCAGCAGATTGTTTTTCCTAATAATTAGCTGACTCAGTAGATTTACTTAACATTTCTATCCTCAGTTAAATGATCCTGACTCTGTCCTGAAAAGCAAGCTGGCTTCTTCTACTCTAGGGTAGTCCTTAGTTAATCATATAATCATTCTTTTAGAGTTATCTAATAGGCCAATTTAGGATGACCAAACATTGCTTTAGTGACCCAGCATGCATTTATTATTGTAATAACCAAGAAACTATCATCTGCACTTGATGAGAACCTGCATTTTCAAAGGAACTTGAGTCTTGTCGTGCAAACCAAGGGAACCTTGATCAGCCACAGGCCTTCATAATGCTCTGATAGAGGCCCAGAGTTCTCAGGGAATTTCTCTGCACAAGTAGCTGCACCAAGAGCAGCTTCACCTAATTAGTTTTATAGGACAAATTCTTCTATAATTGCTCATACCAAATAAATGGCATGCAAATATTCACTTACATTTCCAATTAGCTATTTATTTGCACAAGTTTCACCCGTGATGGTTTTGTACATTTTAATGGGCTCACACAATCATAGTTATTTTAGATTAATGCTGAAACGTTGGCCATTCAAGTAAATAATATTGATATTTAACATTTCATTAATGGTTTTATCACCAAGTTAAAAAATCAGAAGTGTTCTGTATTTAAGGTTTGGTCTTCCAGGGTAGAGATATGGTCGGGGAATCTCTTGTGAGTTAACCTGGAACCTTGGAGAATGAAGGGTGAGTGACAAGGGAGGAAAATGTCAGCTGAAAGACTATGTGATAAAGAAAAAGACTTGAATCTCAATGCAGTGTAAACATGATCATTGTTGAACACAAACTTTAAGCTCTCCTCACCGCTTACTCCTTGTCTAATATGCCCACTGGAATAAATGATGATAAAATAAGTCAATTTTTTCCATTAACCCTAGAACCTAGGAAAAGGCACTTTTTGCATGCTGAGGATATCATGAACCGTATGTAGTAGACTGAGAGTGTTTGGTTGGGAAAGAAAAGGCCCAGTGAGGTTCTTCTAATGTCTTATAACAAGGAAATGGCCATATCACGCATAATGGTAGAGGTTGAACAGGTTAAACTTTTCTATTAAATGGAAAAAACCTCTTATATTGAGTCAGAGTAAAATCTTACTACTGCTTCTTTGAGATGTCTAAAACACTAATACAAAAACAGGTGAGTGAAAGCATAGCATATAAATAAAAACGATGTCAAAAACATGGCATATACTGGGTTATTTTAGAAGTTCAAAATCAGATGGAATTCCCAATAAGGTTATAATAAGCGTGAACCTATGTCTGAATGATTCCCTGTTTTTGTTCATATATGAAATACAGGAAAGGAACTGCAAAGTTAGAATCATCAAATGATGTATATTAACTATCCAGCTTTGAGAATATCAGAAACAAAAGTAAGTAAGGCTGCAGTTATTCTTGAAGATTCAGTTGTTTACAGATCCAAATTCCAAGAACTGCTTGCTAATAGTGAAATCTCTGGATGCCGATTCACAGCAACTTAATTTCTGGGCATAAGACACTGTAATCTCCTTTTTATATATGTGAAATTTTGAGATAACTTTCAGGAATGTTAAAGTGGTAGAAAAGTGATGGTTTTCAAAGTTTAAAGAATAAGCAATCAGCTTGATCTGACATATGTGTATGCACACACATAAAAATAGAAAATATTCTATTCAGATAACCATTTTATCATATTCAAATATTGATTGTGTGTGGGTTAAAAATATCTCAAGAGTCTTTAGAAAGACAAAAATTATTCTGTGGTGACAGTACTACAAAAATAGTAATTAATAACAAAAAAACAAATGTCTTGGTAGGGGAAAAAGTACTTGGTAGGGGAGAAAAATCCCAAGTAACTAACATGGATACAAAAAATGCAATTAGAGACTACTTAGAAATTAACAATTAAATGCTATACATAAAAATGATGGATAAAGGCCAAAAGTATTATTCAGAGGAAATTCTTATCTTGAATGGTTTTGTCATTAAATATAAAGGTTGAAAATCAATTAAGCATTTCAACAAAAGAAATATTTAAAAAATTAGAAAGGAAATGGTGAAGATACAAATCAAATAACAGGGTTGGGGGTGTAGCTCAGTGGGGAAATGCTTGCCTAGTATGCACAGGACCTGGGTTGAATCCCATGCACCATAAAAACAGACATTAAATACAAACACCAAAGAGCAGAAATGTAGCAAGGAAGTGACCAGTTGGTATTAAAATCCAAATATCAGTTCTTCCCCCTAAAACACAATGAAAGTCCCAAGTCATTTACAGGGTTAATGATAAAAGAGAGAAAATATATTAATAATGAGGAAACAATATGAAAAACATGAATAAATACAGACATATACTTGGGAAAACATGGGTGTTATAAAGACATAAAGAGGTCAAATTTTTCCAAATGCATGTAAAAATGATACAGTTCTACACTTGGATAAATGAATGGGTAAAAACAAAGAAAATTATCTTAAAAAGTATCATTAGAGGAACTTGGATATCAGATATTGAGTATACTGTTGAGTAAAACTTAATTATGAAAAGATAAGAAAAATTTATCAAACTATTCTCATCTTTTCTTTCTGTATCCTCTTTTCCCCTAAACAAGAAAACAGCAAGCTGGGCGTGGTGGCGCACGCTTGTAATCCCAGCATTCGGGAGGCTGAGACTGGAGGATCTGGGTTCAGGGTCAGCCTCAGCTACCTAGTGAGGCACTCTGCAACTTAATGAGACTCGGTTTCAAAATAAAGAATAAAAAATAGGGCTGAGGGTATAGCTCGGAGGTAGAATGCCCCTGGGTTCAATCCCCAGTACCGCAAAAAAAAAAAAAAAAAAAGAAAACAGCAGATATAAATTGGTTTAACAGCAAATTATCTTCCCAAACAAAGGGACAAGCAATTCTTCTATCATTTAAAATTATTAAGAACATAAAAAATGAAAAATTTAAATAATTCATATAAAAACATGGCTTTCATTTAAAAAATTATATACCTCTCTGGGAATAACAGAAAGGTTCAACTAAGACATTAGGAACTTTATCATGTAATTCATATCATTGATGTATGAAAGGAGAAAACCAACAATAACACTAGATGTGGAAAAGACCCTGGACAAAACTTGAAATACATTTCTAATTATAAAAAATATAGCCTAAAAAGTAATAAAGAAGCTCTTCCTTAAGTGATGAAGGGTGACTACCAAAGTCTTGCAAACCTCAGACTGGCTGAGGAAACGCCAGTGGTAAGCCTTCCTTTCCCTCATCTTTAGAAGATGGCTCTAGTAGCTGTTGGATAGGATTGTTTGGAGGATGTAATGAGTTTACATCTGCTTGTTTATAAATTAACAAGTGAAAATTAAGGCTTTTATGCCAGATTCAGTCAATGCAAAGTGGAAAAAAATAAATTGCACATATTCTAATTAATGAAACATACTATTACCAGGCAATGTCTCATAATATCAGATATCTATAAACATCTATATTTATTTTTATAAACATAAAAAGTTAATATTGTTATAAAACAAAAGTCAGTCAGATCAATAGTAAGTAAAAAAAGTCACTAGCTGTACTCAATAGGGAAATTTTTAAAAAAGAAACTAAAAAAAGCATCAAAGACTGCAACTGAAAACAAAGCAAATTACAATGTCTGAGACCTATGTGAAGAAATTCTACAAGTGGACTGAAGGATTTGAAAGAATAAATAATTGGAGGTCACTTAACATATTATACACTTGAAACATGAAGTTTTTGAGGAAAGGATAAACTACCTAAAGAAATTCTGGGAAAACTAGTTGCTTACCCATCAAGGGGAAATGTGTCAATATGTTATGTTAAGCACAATAACACTTTCACAATGAATTGAAGATCAAATGGTTGAAATGAATTCTGTAAAAACAAGAAAAAATAAAACCTGGTAAAATGGGGCAAGGAGAGCAGATACAAGCAAACTGAGAAACAGAAATGGTAAGAGATCTTACATTGTCAGTATCACCATCATAAACTAAAAGACAAAGGACTGAATTAGCAACATAGAAACAAATACTTGCAGCATATCAACAAGTGGGCATCATAACCACTTTATAAGTTTTCTTTCATCTATAAGGAGAAGGCAAGTCAAGGACCAGAAAAGTTCAATAGAAGAAGTAAAAGTCCTAATAGCTAATAGGTATGTGAATGTCTCCTGATTAATTATGATCATGGTGGTGGATAAGAATGCAAATGACGAAGCCAGACTGCCTGGGTGACACCCTGGCTTCTTGCCTAAACTGGCTCTGTGACTTTTGACCAGTTACTTAATCTGTTTGTTGGAATTTCTTTGTCGATGCAATAAAGATAATTATCATTCCACATGCATTGGAATTGTATGTGAGGATCAACTGAGTTGGTAAATATTAACTACTTATCATAGTCTGGTATAAATTGGGCACTTACAGTATGAAACTATCATCTTTATCTACTTTCTTTCAGCAATGTAAATGATCTAATTGATTTATCAGATTAACAAATATGATAAAGATTTTCATTATCAAGTCCAGAACAAGGACCTGCTCAAATTCCATTGGAGGGAGTACAACTCAGTATAAACCTGTAGATGTAACTTGGATAAAATAGAAGTTTAATGTATGTATCTTTGAGTATTTATAGTCAAGGTATCTATTCTGAAGAGGCCAGAGGGGCTCAAAGATATAGTAAATACAGTCACAAAGAAGTTAAATGTCAGTAATGGGAATTGCATCTATGTGTGTCTAGTTTCATAATCCCACCATGGTCTGCTATTACTCATGAAGAAAAAAAAAAGTATCTCATTTGTACACATTAACCTGAGACTATTTTGTTCCTATGAAATTTCTGCATATTAAGTTAAAATGCCTGGGGTTCGTGAATTCGTAGGGAAATGGACAGGCTTCTCCACTGAAGCTGGGAATAGAAATTAACACAGCATTTCAGAAAGCAAAGTGGTAGACCTACAGCCAGCCATAAAAATAGAGACAACCTGTGAATCAGCAAGTCCATTTCGAGGAACGTATCTTTGGAAATGCATCGTGAGCGCACAAAGACATCTACGGATAAATTCATTGCGCTGTTTACAATTGTCAACAATTGAAAACAATTTTAATGAGTCACAACTAAAGACTAGTCAGTTCATTATAGAACATTCATTATAGAATGTAAGGTGAAGAACCATTCTGAATCGTGCAGGAGAAGCAATGATTATGTGGGGGGGATGATTCCTATACATTTTTTTTTTAACTTAAAAGTCAAGTAATTGAAAAGTATAAATTAAGACAAAAATAGGCATGCATTTCTATATACATATCACCATTATTGCTCTTTGCTGACTTATATTGCAGCTACCTCTGAGATATGTACTCCTCTAACATTTTCAGAGAGAGACTGAAGAATGGAGAACTTATGTAACTTATCCAAGTGACCCAGCCACCCTGAGGCAGAGACATAATTTAGACTCAGTTCATCTGCCTCTAGGGTCCCAAATACTACCTAACACTCCTATTTTCATAAAAGAAGTAAATACAAATGTACACAAAAACTACATATGTGTATTTACTTGTGAAAATTTCAATAATATATTTTTTCTTAGCTGGGTGCAGTGGTACATACCTGTAATCCCAGTACTTGGGAGGCTGGAGACAGGAGTATCACAGGTTCCAGGACAGTCTCAGCAACTTAGACTCTCAGTAACCTAGCAAGATCATACACACACATATATATATATATATATATATATATATATATATATATATATATAGTGTGCCTAGTTTCATAATCCCACCATGGTCTGCTATTTATTTATATATATTATATATTAATATAATAATATATTATTATTATATTAATAATATAATATAATTAATATATTAATATATTAATATATTAATATATATTAAGCTGGACTTATGCCTGTAATTCCAGTATTTAGGTGGCTGAGACACAATGATCACAGGTTCAAGGCTAGTTTCAGCAACTTCAGCAACTTAATAAATAATATAATTAATATATTATATTAATATATATATTAAGCTGGACTTATGCCTGTAATTCCAGTATTTAGGTGGCTGAGACACAATGATCACAGGTTCAAGGCTAGTTTCAGCAACTTAGGTAGACCCTCAGCAACTTAGCAAGGCTCTGTTAAAAAAAAAAAAATAGGTCTGAGGATGTAGCTCAGAGGTAGAATACCCCAGGTTCAATCCCTAGTACCAAAATAATTAAACAGTCTGGGGGGTGTAGCTTGGAGGTAGAATGCCCTGGGTTCAATCCCCAGTATCACAAAAGAAAAAATCTTGTTAATACAGTTTCTCAAATTCATGTGGCTTGCCTTTGTAGGAGGAGAGTGGTTGATAAAGAATGCTGAGTAGACACAAGTTAGGTGCCATTTCCAGAGTCTAGAGCTGGCTTGGAGGAACCACCTCAGCTGGGGGAAGAGGAGGGAAGTGGAGGAGGCTTGAGGATTGACACTGCGCTCTCTCTGTCTCGCTCCCTGTGCTCTAGTGCACCGTTCAATCTCTGGGGCTGTTTGTAGCTCATGTCACTGGAACCAGGCCTGATTCTAAGTGGGGTGAAGGACTTGAATTGTAAGATAAAGTATATGAATTGTCCTCTAGCCTCGACACCTGTCTGTCTTCCTCCCATCTTATTGGGGAATCACTTTGCGGTGAGGACAGATGGTGTAGCGTGGTGGTGTCCTGTTAGAGGGTATTTTGCCTTTTGTGTGTAATGCAAAGGCATCTGGCAGAATAATGCTAGTTTATACCCAGATGCACTGCATTTTCTAACTTGAAGGTCAAACAATGAAAGGATCAATCTGACTCTCATTTAGATTTTGATCTTAAATGTCTATCTTTCCTCCTTAAAACCACCGACGATTTTATTCCTTCATTGATTCTGATTAACTTTGCTGTTGGATCGGTTGTTAACACATCACATCAAAGGTTTTTCTAGGAAACCATAATAATTGTAATTCTCTTTCAAAAGTTCCAGATGAAAAGTATTTTCCCCTCTGTTCTCTCATACTAGTCTATTTTATGCTAATTATAAAATAGGTTAGTTTCATAATAGAATGAATATAGCATTTCTTTGACCCCCAAATTAGTTTTATCAACCAACTTTTAAAAAGCTTTTTATACTGCTATGCTTATATATCTTACTTAAGCAGATTTAATATTCTACTATATAGAAAAAAAGTTGAATAGTTTAAGGACAAGTATGCAGCTGGTTAAAAATCTTGACTACATTCTCAGTAACTTTTCCTTTGGCTCCCAAACCCGAAATCATTCCTCAGAAACCAAGTTCATGTACTCTTTCATGCATGAGTTTATCCAGGACTTACCTCTTAGCATTTTCCTGATGAAAGCTCTGTGATGTCATATTGCATCTGAAAATAATCTAAGGGAAATGAAAATGCCCATTTTCCTCACTATAGGAGTTCCTATACCTAATTAGATGACATCAACGTGACTTCCCTGTGGAAATGCCTTTCTCCAGTTATTGCCTAACGTTATACACTCTTTAACTGTGGAAGGAAAGGATAAAAACCTGTGGACTAAGACAGTTTGAGGAGTTTATCTCCTAACACTGGAGTTAAAGGCATGATTTGTCTGTCCTGTTATCTGAGATTCTTTTATTTGCGTGAAATGCAGTCCTCCCACATTTCAGCTCAGGAAGAGTTTCCAAATAGAGTTTCTCCTTCATCCCAAGTTGAAAACTTAAGTTTCAGTTGAAATGCTATTTTTTACCCAAGGCTGAAAATAATACAGAGATCCTCTCCTGTAAATGTTGATAGTACTTTAATTTTCCCATTTAATAGGTGTCACAAAGTTATAAAATGCAAAAGATAATTATATAATGTTTTAAGATTAGAAGTCATCTTCAAGCCATAAACAAATAATAAAAATAGCTCTCTATATATGCATATGTATGAATTTATCTATCTGAAAACATATGTTTCAGTTTTATTTTTTAGTCTATAAATGCTCTCATGTAGGGTTTTGACAAGTTTGGGATAGTATAGAACAATTTCTTATCCTCTACTTGTGAGTTGGAAGTTCAATTATGTAAAGACAGTAGAAAATAAAAATATTTCAAATTTCTCATTTGTTGATGTTTTCAGTGTGTCACCGTAACACTGAATCATTGACAGGCGGTCACTACTTCTTAACTCCAACACATTTAAAATGCAAACTGGTTAGTGTGTTTCCTCTCCCCTTATCCTTTACATATCCCAAAAGATGTTCATCACAGCAAACATTGAAAAAGTGAAATCAATGTTCATAAATAGAAGAATTATTAATTTTTAGTTTAATATTATTTAGTAGTTAAAATTATACAGTAGTTAAAAACTGAGATCTGTATGCTAATACCAAATTATATTATTAGATACAAAATGAAGTTGCAAAATACATACGGTTTGTCACTTGAGTAAAGAATGTTAAATACCTTTTTCAAGGTTATTTTTGTAAATATACATTCTCAACAAAAGTTTAAGAAATATGCATACTAAATTCCTACCTAACTTCTGTTCACGGGAAGGGATTGTGAAGTTCAAAGAGACTAGAAGCCTTTTTTTTTTTTAAATCTTCAAACTTTTAATATTAGTATGTTTTAAGTTAATTTTCTAGTAAGGTGCTAAACATGAATAGCTTTTATTATATCTCTGGCTTTGATGATAGCTTTAACGTCCTTAGGTGGATTCTGAGTTTTGCTGACACAATGCTAGGGACATTGAGTAACAGGAAACGGTCACTTACCAAATTAAAAAAAAATAATAAATCTCCTTTTGCTGTAAGATATTTCTTTTTATACTGATACCTCTTGTTCTTCTGTTGACCTTTCCTACCCCTTAAGAAATCATGGAAATTTCAAGATAACAGTACAATGACGGTCGGTTGAATCGACCGCTGAACTGGACCACATTGAGCTTGGCAAATTGTCACGCTGTTTTTGTATTTATTTCTTTCAACTTTAACACCCACAATTTATTAAGTGGGACTTGCCTATCAAAGCGGAAACTCAGAATCCTGTTTGGATACCGTTGAGGAAGGAGACCAGGTCTTTATGGGGCACCCCCTTCCGTTCAGCCACTGGCCAGGAAAACCATCTCGCTGTGTAAACGCCATTCAAATTCAATCTGAGAGAGGCGGGGTGGCTTTGGGAAGGAAGATGACCTCTCCCTTGTAAAGTGGAATTGCTGTTTCGCCCTGCGACTTATTCAACTCATTTCCACCAGTGTTTATAAGAACACTTATGTGAATGCTCAGGGTGACAGCAATAGTCGTTTAAAATATGGCTCAAATTTCCAGGCCCTCGAATTTCCCAAGTGACTTAAATTCGCCGTCATTGCAAGTCCAAACAGAACTCTGGATAAACTCGGTTTTGCTGAGGTCCTTTTAGAGACAACGGGTATGCTTCTTAAAAAGCAGGAAGTTTAATCAATACATATACTACTATTAAGATGTATAATAGAGCATGTCTGCTAAGGAATCCACCAAGAGAGTGACTCAATCCAGCTAATTAGCATCTAATTAACATGCCTTCCACGAGAGCCAAGTGGTTCCTAAAATGACCTTCTCTTAGCTGTTTGGTGTTCTGGGGTCTGCAGGTGGCTTAGTGTGTCGCACCAATGTGACATGCTGGCTGAGATAGACCATCAGAGAAACTCTCTCACTTTGAAAATTTGTTGGTACTGTGTGCATTTTTGATGATTTCAATCTCAAATTTAGCTAGACTGATTGATTTGATTTACATAGTTTTCTGGCTAGTGAAACACTATCGTTTTATAAAAGAGCTGGTTTCTTTACTCATTTTCATAAAACACTTTAATAGCCTCTTTTGGGAATAATTTCAAGTTCGGAGAAAAACTGTAAAGACAAGAGAGTCCTCAAATACCCTATGTCCATTTGCTCCTAATTTAGCATCTTATCTTACATGCTACCATGATGCTTTTGTCAAAGTTTAAAAAAAAAAAAAAAACAACTGACATTGGTACATCATTAATAACTAAACTCTGATCTTTATTTAGACTTCACTGGTATTTGCACTAAGGTCCCCTTTCTGTTTCAGAATCCATTTCAGGGTACCACACTCCAGTTAGTCATCTTATCTCCTCAGTCTATTCTGATTTATAATGTTTTCCTAGTCTTTCCTTTTTTCCCATGACCTTGACAGTCTTGAGGAATATTGGCCAGGAATTTTATAGAATATTCATCATTTTGGAGTACATGAAAATGTGTAACTTCTGGGATGTTTGAAGGAAAAGGCTGTGTAGTCCACTTATGATTTGCAGCAATAATTTTCTGTTAACACATCAGTTTTGTCCTGGTTAATTTTTACTCTACCTTCCTATCAGTTACAACTAGTTTAATTCTAGTGCTCTAGACTTAAAAAGTTGATTTTTGACAGGTTTAATCTCTGCTTAATATTTGCTTCAATTCTTACTCATTGCAATTACTCGATATTGCCAAAGTTAGTTTGGGTCATTCTGCTTAAATCACACAGAAAATTGGTACTGATGTGTACTTTTTGCACTGTGTGTTACAGATTAGAGATGGACAGACAAACTGCTATGTCTTGAAGAATAAAGATTTAGAACAAGCTTTTAAAGGAGTTATTTATTTAGAGATGGACCTCATATATAATCCGGTAAGTCTCCCTGGGCCATATCTCCCAGCTTTTTTATGCTTAAAGGTTACCAGCCTTTGGAGAATCAAAATAATGTATAATATTTCAGAATTGCTGTAGCTAGAGAGAGGGAAGAACGGATTTTAAAAACTCAGTTATCAAATCTGCGCCGAGCATACCAGCTTTCAAGTGGAATCCACCCCGTGGAGCCCGAAGAAGCAGTAGTGTTTAATCCTCAGTAAATCTAAATGTCAAGAAAACAAAAAGGGGGAAGTCAGTTTTATATAATCTACATATTATACAAATGCTCACATATGCTATCTTATGTAATATAAACATAAAATATATCTACCCAGTAGGCATATTATTTCTATATTTTATACAATGGACATAAAATCTATAGATACTGTGTAACACACACACACACATATATATGTAATATTTATGTAATCTTTAATATATACTACAGGCAATAATATAATGCAAAATAAATTTTATGTAAATATTTTACGTATAAATCTTGCGTGTATATTTTATGTATATATAAATTTTATATATAAATGTAAACATATATTACATGTGTTCAAATATATTTAAGCTCGTGACAGAACTCTGGGCATGGTCTTTTTTATGTGCTTTTATTGGTGCCTGGTAATTATGCATCGTAGAGAGATTCAGGGGTCCGTTCATCGGTGTCCACAGCACTTCGTGTTTCTCTCTTCAGTAAATGGGCATGCTGCTGCTGCTTCTTGCCATTCTCTCCCCTCTCCCTTCAAGGAAGCCATATGTGGGGGGTACAGGAAAGATCTTTCCCCATCCCTGCATTCTTCTAGCAAGGATTCGTGTAGAGATTAGATACAGAAACTATTATGCTAAGGTAAAACCTGAGTTTAAGGGAAACGGGGAATAGAGCCTTAGACACTATTTTGGCAGAGTGACTTTTTGATTTTCCACCTGCAGGACAGAAGGAGAACTGGAATTGTTTTCTTCTCTTCCTCACCCCTCCAAGCCTCAGTTTACTCCCTGTAAAATAGGACTGGCAGAATTCACCTACTTATTTCCCCAGGTCACTGAAAGGAAAGGAAATTCTCTGTGGAAAAGGTGTTTTTAAAAGCTGAAAAACTGATAGCCATATGCTAGGTATTACTGGTGAGAGCTTAGTTCAAAGCAGTGGGAGAAGGAGGTTTTGTCTTCCAGAGACATTAGTTTGAGAATGGATGAACACTGATCTCTACAATGGCTTAAAAATGCCTCTTTGGAATTAACAGAGTGGAGTCAGCACTCCCCATTCCCTGGCCGGTCTACACTGAGTCTCCCCTGAACTCAGGTCCCAGAATCCAAGCCGAGCGGGGGACACCTGCCATTTATTTCTAAGCTCCCTGCAGAAGGCCTTGGGGTGGGAAGACCCCGGTTTCCACACTCCTCGCTGTTAATTACTAGAATCAGCAGCACAGTGAAGTCCACCTGAACGCTGCCTTGGTAACAGCGCTGTCTTTCTAGGTCAAGGCAAGTATTAGGACGTTCACACCCAGAGAGAAGCGCTTCGTTGAAGATAGCCGCAAGCTGTCCAAAAAGGTAGGTCGGAAACTGGCCAGAGACTGAGGTCAGCACCCAGTGCTACTTCCTCGTTGCTTCTCTGCTTCTCTTCCTCCCTCTCTCTATTTCTTTCTAGTTGTCCTCCCAAAACAAAGGCTTTAGGCATCTCAAAGAATGGGAAGATGTTGTCATTATATTTTGAAATAGCATCTCCCTAGGTTGCTGAAAGTCTCACTAAGTTGCTGAGACTGACCTCAAATCTGCCATCCTCCTGTCTCAGCCTCCCAACAACCGTGATGACTACCCCTGCACCTGACTGGCCTCCAGTATTCTGAATCCTTCTCTAAAGAACAGTTCCCAGCATCAAGCATAAACATGCTCCTGAACCTTCTTGCTGACCCCCTTCTCTCGCAGAAATTTCAGTCTCTGGCATTTGAACTTTTAGAAGCGCTTTGCCTGGTATGTGAAAAGGGAAGGAACCCAGAGGATCTGTGGCGACCTGACCTCAGATTCACCTAGGGCTGCCCTAGTCACTCCTGCGTTGTCTAAATTTGGGATGTGTTGGCGTCCCCTCTGCCCCCTACTGAATTAGCTCTCTCTCCCTCTGCCTGTCCCACTGAATTCCTCTCTCCTCAGTTGAACAAGAAGTGAAGATCAGGGACCAGTAGGGGAAGTTTCACATTTTTTTTTTCCCCAAGAGTCCCTCCCTGTTCTCTTAGATACAACTCAGGATTTCACTCCGCACCCATTGTCCGTCGGCCATTGTGTAACAAAGAACAAAGTGTCCCCTCTTGAAACCATTTATTGCTTCCACGACTTCCTTTGGGGGGAGCAGCTGTGGAGGAGCACAGCAGTGGAATAGAAAAGTATCTTATCATCTGTTTGTTTCCCGTGAACTTCTGGACACACTGGGGGAAGGTTTTAACTGTCTTCTATAGGGAAGCCAGCGTCCAAATACATGCTTTATTTCAGTGTGCCCCAATGTCGAGTGTAATATTTATTTTGTGCAATCTGAGTAAATGTATTGTTGTTGTTGTTGTTGTTGTTATTATTATTATTATTATTATTATTATTATTACTATTGTTATTATTATTATTGCCTTTGTGTAGATGTGAAAGTTAAAACCTGAGCAGAGATAGGTGAGGTAGCTGCTTTGCAAATAAATCGAAATGAATCCTCTACAACAGAGAATAGGCATTTCCTTTGCAAAACAGGATCTCTACCTGGAGTATGTGGCTTTGGACTCTGAGAACAGTGAGAGATTTGGGGCTGATATCCTGGAGTCTAGCAGGACCCTTCCCACAGGCTGACTTCCCCTAAAGGTTTATAAAGTTGAAATTTTTGCTTGTGATGGCAATGCTTGACACCATTTCCAAGGTGACAGGTGTTTTTTGTTTTGTTTTTTCCTAAGGCCTTCATGCTCACAAACAGTTGTAAGGTTAGAACTAGGATCAATCCTGTTTTGTGAGAGAGGTTAAGAAACTGGCCCAAGGTTGCACAACTGGGTAGTGGGAAAACTAGATTCTCTTCCCAGAACTACACTTTCTTAAAGACTTGTGGACCAGATGAGCTCTAAGATCTGTACTTATCTACTCTGAATCTATGCAACAGCTTCCAAACTAAACAACATTGGCACTGGCTGATTTCTATTTTTTGCTCGCTCTGCATCTGTGTTTTAAGCTATCTCTTGTTAGTCTCTTTCTCTGGCTCTCTCACTTGCAGACACGCATGCACACACTCACATGTGCACACGTTCACCTACATCAAACGTCTGGCTGGAGTTCTCACCAGTTCAGTTTTGGGCTGAGCATTATTGAAACATGCTATTTGTGAGCCAGTGAGCTGCCACTTGCATTAGATGCACTTTTACTCTATGATTAATATTTTTTTAAAATGTGATTTAGAACTATCAGGGATGTTCTCTTTTTTTAATTGTCACCTTACAAAATATAAATGAAATGATCAAGCTCTCCTAGCTAAAGGGGACATTTGGCATATTTAAGTCTAACTCTCCGTTTTCCATGATTTTGTTTTATCAGATCTTATCAAGAGATGTAGACCGTGTGAAAAGACTCACTATGGCAATATGGAATACCATGCAGTTCCTTAAAAGCTGCTTCCAGTGGGAATCCACGTTAAGAAGCACAATAGCTTTTGTGGTAAGCTGCCTCTTTATGTTTAAGTTATTTGCTGCTTATTTGTACCCATTTGTCTTTCCAAAATATATTATGGCATGGGTTATTATGTGCAGGATGTCTGCTTGTCTTCCTCACTCTCTCCCTCTGTCCCTCTCTCTCTCTCCGCCCCTCTCTCTCCCTCTCTCTTCTTCTCTTCTCTCTCTCTCTCATCCAGGGACATTCTACCACTGATGCTACATTCTTCTAAGTTGTATTTTACTTTGTCTTTTAAAATAGAGTCTCACTAAGTTGCTGAGGCTGGCCTTAAACCTATGATCTTCCTGTCTCAGCTTCCCAAGTACTGGGGTCACAGGTGTATGCCAGCTTAGGTTGCCTTCTAAGATTGTAATACTTACAATCTTTAAACTTACCCAGTAATATCCTTTAAATCATACTGATGTATCAGTTCTTGATGGACTTAAGAGAATCAATGTTTTATATATTTTAAATGTTTCTGTGGTTGTCTGATTGCCAAATTTGTAGTCTCTGCATTGTCTGTATTTCTCTTCTAGTGACTGCCACTAGTTTTTTCAAAAAATGTCGGCTAAAAAAAATCACATTAATAGATTATAACTAAATGACTCTAATTCAGGCTGGAAGTAAATCACTCACAAACTGAAATTAGAAACCTGTATTCATATCAAGCCATGAGGGACATAACTGGCCACTCAACACCATGATGAAGAAATACTCATGTATATTAAATACATTCTTTCCCTAATAGTATTATAATTTTGGTGCATTCCATGAGCATGATAAAATCATAGAATCCAAGCACCACAAGAGACTTAAAAGCCACTTACGTCTATTACAGAGAGTCCAAGAATCTTGGAAGGACTTCAGAGTTGGCCTGGCATCCTTACTTTGAATCTCTAACCATACTCTCTCGTGTTTGTGTTTTCTTTTGTACTGGGGTTTGAACCCAGGGGCATTCTTCCAATTTACACCCCAGACCCTTTATATTTTTTCTTTTGAAATGGGGTTTTGCTAAGGTTGCTGAGAGTCTCACTACATAGTGGAATCTCTTCTCAAAAACACGATCCTTCTGTTTTGACATCCCAAGTACTGGGATTACAAGTGTGCACCACCAACACCTTGCAGTTCTCCTTCATTTGTGAAGGGACTTGCCCTTGATCACATTGATAAGGTCAGGCATGGGAGGAGACACCAAGTCTCCCAATGAAAAATCTCATACGCTGAATACCATGCCATCAGTTTCCATTTTGTGCAGAGATTCTTGTAGTTGCTAACATATAATTGATCTAGGAGTGAATATGTGTCATGATACATGTGACTTTTGATTTTTGCCTTTTACATGGGTCTTCTGTTTCCCATTTTCTGTGATCTGTATAGCCTTCATGTTCTCTGCAGCCCCACAATCTCAGACTTATATTAAAAAAAATATATGAGCTCAAGATGTCGCTGGGCTCAAGGTCACCTTCACCTTTTTATTCAATCAAGCATCTATAAAAGAAATTTTCTTTTCTACTGGGGAGCATTTTGCTTGGTCTAGTTTATTTCAATTTTCCATCAATTCCAGGGATAGAGGACCTAAGCTGCCTCTAAGTTCTACCCTTAACTTTGTTTTCTGACTGAAACTGTTAAGATATTTATCCCTAATAACAAGGAATTTGTTAATCCATACCTGTCATCGTCTTGGCTTTTGTTTATCAACCTCCTCTCTGACATCCTCCTCAACTGGTGGCTTCATGGGTCGGGTTTTGTTTCGACCTCGCCAGCCCCACCTCCCACCTGAATTCCCTTTCAAAACTTTCCATGGAATGTTCTGTGCAATTCTGGGCAGAAGAGGAAAGTGAACACAATCGGTGGCCTCTTCCAGTCAGCACTCCGGCCAGCCGCGGCGAGGAGCAGAGGATTTCCTCTTTCTCAGGTTTAGTTACTGGCACTGTGACTTTAGAAAAACAGATCCGTTGCCCTGGATTCTGTGGGCGATGACAGAAATGATTAATGGGCTGCCGGCCTGATCTGAAGAAAGATTAGAACAAGTGAATAGAAGCAGGTTGTCCAGGAGAGGGGACTTCTAGAAGGAAAGGGCGTCTTGGCAGGGGGTCACTTCTCCATGGTGGCTTCCCAGGCTGAGTCTTCCCTGCCAGGCACCACCTCGGAGCAGAGCCCTTTGCCTGGTGGGCCAACACAGCCTGTGCTGTTGTGCCTTCGAGTACAGGAGGTCTGCAGACAGGAGAGAAAGATACTGTTCTGCGCATGGTTTCCCAAAGCCTGATTTGCAAGGAGATAGGAGGGATACCCCACTGCTGGTGTGTCTAGGGATATTTCCTTCTGAATTCCTTTGAAAGAAAATGCAGAGTCACTTAGAAATACTATACAGTCAGCTCTGCCTGTATCTCTGGGTTCTGCATTCACAGATTCAACCAACTACGAATTCAAATATTCATAAACACTGTGTCTGTACTAAGCAAATACAGACTTCTTTCCTTGTCCTTTTACTCTGTATAACCTAGTACAACAACTACCTACAAAATACTTTTTTTTATTGTGTTGAGAATTATCAGTAATCTAGAGATGAATTAAAGTACATGAGAGGATGTGAGCAGGTTATATACAAATAAAATGCCATTTTCAGTGAGGGACTTGAGCAACCAGGGATTTTGGTATCTGCAGGAGACCCTGGAACCAGGCTCCCATGGACGAGGGTGACTGTGTACATGAACTCTGCCACTTGGTTGTCCTGCAGGTACTGGGATGACAGGTTCTCATTTAAATATCATTTTAATTTGAACTTCTGTGTTCAAAAGTTTATACTGCATATGTTTCCCAGCCATGGTGAAGCTCAGGGTTACTGAGACACGAGTTGGGTGGTCCCTTCCCTAAACCACTGAGGTGTGATTGTACCTATGTATGTATGTATGTATGTATTTATTTAATTTACTTTTTATTGTGGTACTGGAGATTGAGCCCCGGGACATTCTACCTCTGAGCTGCAACCCTAGCCCCATTTTTATTCTTTTACTTTGAAACAGGGTCTCACTAAATTGTGGAAGGCCTCACTAAGTTGCTGAGGCTGGTTTTTCAAACCTGCAATCCTCCTGTCTCAGACTCCCAAGTACTGGCATTACAAGTGTGCACCACCACGCCTGGCAAAGTGGGATTTTATTAAACTGACCTTATTGCTACGTACTGTTGTGATGACCATTCCAAAGTGGTAAGGAAAATCCTTTCCTTTGTAGGACAAATATATATACATACATATATATACATATACATATACATATACATATATATACATATACATATACATACATATGTATATACATATATATACATACATATACATACATATGTATATACATATGTATGTATATGTATGTATATATATGTATGTATATATATATTACCATATATGCTATATATTAGAAAAGGAAGAAACTAATATACACGTATATGTTTATATATTATAGAAATTTACACATATATAAATATGTATGTGTTTATATTAGTTTTCTCCTCTTCTGTGCTACTATTTTTTTAACAATACCTTATGGGTAGCCACACCTTACTTTTTGCTTAGAAATCATTTGCTTTCCTGCATCTTGCACAGAGACTTGCTAGCTTGCCTATAAACTAACAATGGAGTCAGACACCTGGGGTCTGACACTGGCTAGGGCCTATGTCCCCGAGTCCGTGGGACTCCACTGTGGGCTTTCTGCAGCGTTGGATCCTCACTCGGGTAACCTAGGCCAGACTCAGGCAGGTGGCTGTGGGGATGAGGGCCAGCTGCTTCTCTGTTGGCCTCGCTGTGAGTGTTTTATTTGCCAGAGGTGGTATTCACCTACTGATGTTCTCCTGTGATTCCGAGGACAGAATGGGGCTCTGTGGTCTTGAACCATGAATGTGCCACTTGGTTCACAGTCTATCTGCTTACCTTGGCATTATAGGTCCAAAGGTTCGGTGCTGGTCTGAAGCAGAGATATGCTCAAGGACTTATTAAATGATTAGAATGCACTGAGAGGCTCTTCTTCTGTGTTGGAAATAAGGATGTGATAGTTGGGGTGCACTACCCAGGTGCAGAGGGAACCTTTAGTCTGACCTGATCTTGCCAGAGCCCCTCTTCCATTTAGAGGTACAGGGAAGAACAGGGCGGGACAGAAGGGAGGGTGTTTTTTTTCTTCTGTTTTGCTAGAAAACATAAAATAGCCTATTAACTTTATGCTCTTGTCTTTATTTCCAAATGATATAAAACGTGTCCGTCATGGGATCACATTTAGTACATTCTGGCTGTTAACTTCAGGAGTTTATGAAAACAGACCATACGTTTTCCAAGGATTCCTACGTGTGTATGCATAGATCATGTTGCAGTGAAAGCTGCAATTAACAAGCAGACTTTTAAGATCTATGTCCATGCCGTGTTGGGTCAGAAGTAGATGGACTGACAGGGAGGGAAGAATATATCTTATTAGCTTGTTTGAGCATGAACCTGCTCCAATGTGGGTTTATCCCCTCACATCTACTTGAGAGGTTACATTCTCAACACCAAGAAGACAAAGTTACCTCAAATTCTTCACTGACACCTGCTACATTAATGTTGATGCACACTGTTGAATTCATTGCTATTGTAACAAATTAAATTCCAAATCATGTTTCTGCACCCTCATTTTTTGTTGTTGGTGGTGTTAGGGTGAATACTTAAAAAGAAAATCTTTCTCATTCCTTCTCCTTCTCCTTGAAGTTTTCTAAATATTTTGGCGCATTGCCTTTCCCAAGCTTTGCTTAAGTATTTGTGCTAAATTAAATATATCTTCTCTGCCTTCACAAAGTGACATTCTTGACTTTCCCAGTTGAAAGACAAATTCGTGTAAGATGTTGACTTATCAACAGAGGCCAAATAGAACTAAAATATCTTGCCTAGAAATAAGTGCATCTGTGTCTTTCCCTGTGAGTGGATTTATAAATATACATGATGCTTTATACACATGTACATGGTTATTCCCACAAAGGCTTTGAACTCCAGGGATATTAATAGCTCGTGCTGTTCCATTGCTTACTACGTATCAGACACTGTCCCAAACATTTTACAAGGTTAACTCATTTAGTTCTCAGAACAACTTGCTAATGTTGCTATCTTCTTTTTACAGATGAGAAAATGGGGTTCTGTAGGTTAAGTAGAGTGTCAGATCTCCTTTGTTTTTAAGAGGCAGAGTTGGGATTGAAACACAAGTTATCTGACTTTAGAAGTCACTTAACTGCTGAGCAATACTGCTTGCTATTGGTGAATAAGGTGCTGTGGGTGTAGCTCTTGTGTTTAGATCATGGCTCTGGGGGCAACTATATTGATCATTTCAGATATTGTCTCAGTTGTCATTCTCACTGCCATAATTCAAAACAACTGACCGCATAGCTTCAAGGAAGAAAGATTTATTTGCTCACAGTTTGGGAGATTTTGGGGTTTAGTTCATGTTAGGCCAGGTGTGAGGAGCTCAGGGCATGGCAGCATGAAGCATCATGGACACTGGAAGCAAGAGAAAGAACAAGCAAGGGGATTCAAAGACACAAACATAGTCCCTAAGGCCACACCTCCTGCCTAGGTTACTCCACCTGCGTAGGTTACCACCAGTAAATCCATTGCAACCCTCATGAGTTAATTATATCAACTTGGAACATTAATATAAGAGCTCTTAAGGGGACATTCTACATCTAATCATAATAGATATGTACTTAGATGATATGCAGAAGAAGCAAACTTGTTCCAGGATGCTTTGGGGGAAAGAAGCCCTTTTTATGTGGATGGGGATAATTCTAAATCACAGGTACTTTATGCATAAGTGATAGGACTAAAATGAAAGAAGCAGAAGGTGGAAAGATCTGCACTATCCCTAGGGGACAGCCCAGACCCTGGTCATTACATGCACATGACATTCTTGGATCTAGTTGAATGACCTGGAAAACCATAGTGCTTGGCCCTAGACTGATCCCCAAATTAGAGTCTGAATTTTCTCCCTACTTTTTGGGATATTCCTAAATGACACAGGAGAGTGGTCAAGGAAAGAAGAAAAGGAAGGCTGAATGGAGGAATCATGAAAGAAAGCTATACTTTACTTATTTTAAGATTTCCAAGTCGTTCAAAATAAAGGGTAGTAATAGAGGAGACTAACCAATACATCCCTTCAAAGTATCTAAAAACAATAGCAATCAGAGAAGACCATATTTCTGATGTGTGTGTGTGGGGGGGGCTCTATTTTATATCTTTAATTTTTAGTGTCTCAGGGAAAGGACATTATTTGATGGTAATAAAGATAAATTTATTCTCAAAAGATAATTTTGCATTCTGATATCTGTATTGTAGAGCCAATTACTGTATGGAGTATTCTCTTTTGCTATTGTATATTTATGTTATAAACCACATGATTGTCTATAAAATGTATGATATATATATGTGCTTTTGTATGATAAAATAGCATTGACTCAACAGATGGCATCACTGGAGGATTATTTTAAATAGCAAATTTCTCCTGATGCTTTTAAAATAGGATCGTGTTTATATAGTTTTGTTTTCCTACCCATTTGAGGCACACACCTCTTCCATGGAGGGAGGTGAACATGTGGGACATTGATGGATTCCTTGTTTTATTAAATTTTTACTTGGACATTTGATGTTAAAAAGTTATCTAAATCTACCATATATCAATGGGTATCTTCATAAAGTCACAGCCATCATCATATATCTGTGACTTTTTTTTCCTGATTTTTGAGTATAGGAAAAGGAAGAATATATTCCTTAGAGTTGACAGGGTCTGTAATGTGATATATAATTTAAGACATCAATCAAGCCCCCCCCATGAGGTTAAAAAAACATGTCTCTTTTTAGTGATGTCCCATTTTTCACATTTTTAGAATTTTCAGCTTTTAGAGATCCTAGAATATTGAGAAAAAATTTAACTTTGAACAACAGCAGCAGTAATAGAACCAACCCTTCTAACACACACACACACACACACACACACACACACACACGAGCAGAGAGCATTTACGAAATGAAAAGCGTTGAACATTGTATGAAAGCAGTTAAGTAAAAACTGAATGCAAGACCTTAAAGTTTGCTTCTGCCCATGATTCTCCTATGGCCTAAAGAACACTTAAATTCATTTTGCCTTGGTGCAAATAACACCAAAATTTTGTGTTGAGATATGACTCCTTAAAGAAGGCTTGTCAAATGTCTTTTTGATGCTTTAGATAGCAAGGTGTTAACTGTGTCTGAAAAGTTACTGTTTTAAACTTGTAGCACCAATTTTTTTTCACAACCACATGTTCCAGCATTTGATTAAACACTGTGGTGGCTGTCCCCACACCACTAGAAGTCACTGTTAGCTGCACAAAGTAGACGTCACTGTGCATTTGGTAGATGTTTGCACAGTCAGAGTTCAAAGATGAACAGTATTTTTGTAAAGATGAAAAATTAAAATCTCCCCAGTAATAAAAATCATTTTATATGGAAAATATTTTTCAAGGATCTTAATGTGTGTGTAAATCCATATACACATACATGAAAATGTATACATGTATTACATGAAGTGCTTAAAACTTTTGGCATTATTTGTTTTAACATTGTATGTTTTCTCACCCCTTCCCTTTTATGGAAGACTATGCAATATACTTTTAAAAATACTTGAAAGTTTTTTCAGCTTTTTAAAAAATAAGAACAATCCGTCATTGCACATTGTGATTATAATTTGTTACAACATAATTGCACCTTCTATTGACAACTTCTCAGGCATTAGCTAATTATGCCATTTAATAAAATTACAGTAATTGCATTAAAAAGATTATCCGTTGAAAATGTAAAAGAACACTATTAACTATTTTAGCATATTTTCATGTTTATATTTTCAACCTTCTAATTGAATTGCACTTCTAGACAGAATCACAGATTGACTGAAATCACTTGGTGCCTTGGAGCATCTCAACTTTGACTAAGAAACATTAGATTGTTACTATTTTAATCCTAGAGCAGCGTGCATTGACCTGTTCACACAGCCTTGTTGGACAAGAAGTGAAGGGTTACTTCCTCTTTGCTATTTTGGTCCAGCCCTTGTAACAGATCCCTGGCCAGCACCTCTGCTTTCTCGGAGCTTAGTTTTGATTATTCCTTACCTTCTGCAGCAGATCCCAATGAGTCCAGCCTAGTTCACTCTTCTCTCCAGAGCTGTCCTGTTGTTAACTGGAATGTCATCCTCATTTTAGGATCTTAAATCTTAGAGAATAGAGATCTCTAGAAGTCATGTGGTTCCTTAACATAGCTATTGCTTGGCTACTTGCTTCCAAGTTGACCCTCCTCCTCCTTATCCCTTCCCCCCTTCCCACCATCACAGAAGGTCCAGTGTCTGATACCCATTGATTGCAGAAATGCAAAGATGAGATTTTCATACAAATCATACATCAGGACATCTAGCTTCTTCCTCTGTTTACTCCCCCTCTCCTTTTCTCCTTAGCCTGTCTACCCCCTCTCCCCAGCACCCTCTTTCACCTCCTTTGTCCCCTACTTTTCTCCTCCAAATTTCCTTCTACCTCCCCCCTTTAAATTTGGAAGCAAAGGTATTATTTCAATTATTAAAAGCATATCATGCACACAGCACTTGGTGGACTTTCCTCTAGCTCCCTCCCCCTATCCCTCTTACCCATACAGGTATTAAGATTGACACTGGTATTCTTACACATGTATGTCACTATCAACATGTGAAACTATAATGCACCAATAAAAGTATATTAAAAATAAAAAAGCATATCATAAGAAAATTTGCTCCTTGAGGATCAAACTAGATTAAAAACATGAAAGTCTTTAAAACACGAAATGAGCTACAAGTATTGGTAGGAATTATCATCTGATATTGCTACTAATGGGTGATGATGTTTCTCTTCTAATTCAGAGAAAAGCCACACACACACACACACACACACACACACACACACACAGTGTTTCATTTGCACAGGGTGTGCTGTATGAGGACTCTTGTCCAATGACAGAGTGGAAATGTAAACTCCTTCATATTATGTGTTGGTGAATGTCTAGAGCTCACCATTTCCAGAATCGACTGATGTCCATGCGAAAACCAAGGCATGCTCTGTCTTCCAGGCTATGAGAGTTCTCTTCTTGTTTTGCCCTAACAAATTAAGTTCTTTACACCAAGAGCAGGGTGGTTTTCATTTCAATGAACCAAAACTTCAGGTTCACAATCACACATTAAATGCAGTGTATGCACATAACCATACTATTGTGTAACTGTAGTGCACTACAGTATAGTTTGTCAATGGCATAATGGCAAAGGTTCAGTCTTAAATCCTTACTGCTTAGGATAATGTTGGGTACACAGCAGGCACCTAATCAGTGTTTCTCCCAAGAATGCTAGCATGAGTACAAAACATCTGTTACCAGATGTTGCTTTCTTTTGATTCCTGCGCTTCCTGTGGTCATAATAGCTCTGGGCCCCATCAGTGTGTAAAAATGTAGGAACAATCTAAAGACTTCTTCATCTTGTCTGATACACATTTTCCTGACTCGTTCCTGACCCTCCCCATCCGGGGTGGTACTAATTAGCAGCAAAACGTCCAAAATAAGCAACTCAGTGTAGGAGGGCTAGAAAAGGAGGCTGAGAGCTGGCACATCTCTAACTGGGATCAACAGCCCTTGGATCTGGTGGGGGGGGGGGATTTTATTTTTTGATTTCTGCAGAACTGACTGTGTTTTCTCCCCTTCCATCTGTTTCTGTATAAGACACCTGGGTGTGCAAACATTTCGTGTGATGCAAAAATGGAAAGGAATATTTAGAAATCAAAAGAGGGAACGTGTGTGTGTGTGTGTGTGTAAACAGTTATAACCATTCCCTGCATAGGTTTTTGACCTGTTGAAGAACCAC
The DNA here is from genome assembly GCA_004027655.1 of Graphiurus murinus. Classification (NCBI taxonomy): domain Eukaryota; kingdom Metazoa; phylum Chordata; class Mammalia; order Rodentia; family Gliridae; genus Graphiurus; species Graphiurus murinus. The sequence continues at coordinate 35,086 of PVLC010011435.1, forward strand.
GTGCAGCACTTACATTTCTGGCTAATTTGATCCTGCCTTCTTTTGCAGTCCGAGCTTTGTTGTTTGTTTCTGAGCTGTCATTTTTATTAGTCTCTCTGGCTGATCTTTTGGGGCTCCGCATCAGGTGGCGTGTGCTCTCATTGTCTGGCTGGGCTTGGCAAGCGCCGGGTCCTTTTATTGCTGTGTGATGTGGGCGTGCTTGCCTGGGTAGCCTGTAATTAGACCCACCACAGGTGACAGCGACTAGAGAGGCCAGCAATCATCCTCGCTGCCTGATCTGATGTTTATGGAGAGAAGTGTTCTTTGTGGTCTGCTCAGGGTTCGCCACAGCGTGTTGTACTTTCGCCATTTGATTTATGATTTAGAAAGGTGTGTGTTGTTACCTTTCCCTCTATCTCGAGGTTATGTCACGGACTTTTTCAATAAGAGATCTACCTAGAGGGAGGAGGAATTTCCATTAGCCTCATAGCTCAGATCTCACTTATGCAAAAAAAAAAAAAAAAAGATATGAAGACAAATCAAAATCAGGTTCAATGTGGAGCCCTCTGAGCCATGTTCTTGGACTGAATTGACTGACTCAGTCTCCCCTGGGGATTCTCTTATAATACAAATCCAGATTTCTCTTTTGGACCCTTAAAATGCCTTTTCTTTGTCTACCCAAGATCTTTAAGCTTTCTGTTCCAATTCATTGTCACTCACGTTTCATTTTGTGTTTGTCAAAGGGAGGGGGGGATAAATAAAAAGAAAGAAAGAAATATACTTCTGGGCACAATATTGAGAGGCTTAGGGTGGCCGCTTTAACCTATAAAAGCTGGAGCCATAGAATGTTAAAGTTGGAGGGGCTTTTGTTTCATCCAGAGGGGAAAAAATGAAGATCTTGGGCTTCACAGCTTGCTGGAACAGAGAATCCTCAGCGCTACACCACTTTGACAATTTGTAGCTTTTATCTTCACAAACTTTGCAATTATGGTTTTAACTCCTGAGTCTGAACTACTTCTATGCAGCACTCACAGGATCTGTTATTTTTTTTAAGAAGTACATTTTTCCCTCAAGTCTTCTTTTTGGATAATATTTTGCAAGTCTGTGGCATTGCTGCTCAGAGGGGGCAATATGCCACAGAGGGACATAGATTTGCATTGCGCCTTCCTGGGCCTTTAGCCGGCCCCTCCAAGACAGAAAATGAACTTTCCTCTTCAAGGTGTCCTAGCAGTGGCAGTGAAGACAATGAGGATGATGGTAGTGCCCAACACACTGATGATATGCACCTGTGTCCTTTCTGATTAGAAAGTGCTTGGATTTTGACTTCTGTTGTAAAAACTTGTTCTTAGCAAGGCATGGTGGCACACACATATAATCCCAGTTCTTAGGAGTATGAAACAAGAGGATCATAGGTTCCAGGACAGCCTTAGCAATATAGTGAGGCTCTCACCAACCTAATGTGAGAGAGAGAGAGAGAGAGAGAGAGAGAGAGAGAGAGAGAGAGAGAGGGCGCAAGGAAGGAAGGAAGGTAGGAAGGAAGGGAGGGGCTGGGGATTAGCTCAGAGTTGGAATGCCCCTGGGTTCAATCTCTAGTACCACAATGACAACAACATAAAAAAAATAAAAATTAAAAAAAAACCCTCACTCTTAGTTTATTGTGCTGTAGTAACAGATTTTATGAAATATTTTTTTTTCTATTTTAGAAGAATGGAACACCAAGTATACACTTGCCAATAGTAGCATTTCTGCTGCTTGGATCAACCAAGTACATGTAGTTACAAACCTTGTGTATGCTATTCTATAGCAAGAATTATTTTTTCCTTGGGAATCAATTAAATCCTTACATTTTTGTAAGGAAATTTATATATGCTAATTTCTCTCTTCCAAATTCCACTTTGCAAAGTAGGAAATGGATTATGTGTGTGTTCAACTATTTAAAAATCAGCTGTCTGACCCCTTATAAGCTGCACCTTTTCTGGCAAAGTTAGTTTTTCATTTCACTGGTGATTTTTAAACTTTTAATACTGTAAATGTTTTCAATGGGAAAATAATTGATTTCCTAGAAATTTATAATTTGCCTCAAGGGGGGAAAAAAAAAAGAAAAAGACCAAAAATAACAAATAGCTTAATGATTGCTTACGTTTACTTAAAGATAGTCCTGCAGGTGGCGATAGAAACTCATAAATGATAAAACTCCCTAGGCAAATTTCTGTGGATTATTTCTTGGGAATTTTAATTTCAGCAATTTATTTTTAATTTGATACAATAATCTACAAGCAGAAATCACTACATTAGTAAAAAAAAAAAAAAAGAAAAAGAAAATCTGAATTTCTGTGTGTAATTTTCCGCTAGTTTTTGTCATAATTTTCTCACATATTCTGTACCATGTTCATCTTCCCTCAAAAGAAATGATTCGGGTTATTGCCAAGTTGGTACAAATTTCTTATGTCAATTCACCATTTTAAGCCTTTTAATATCACTTTTACTTGCAGTAAAGTTTACTGCCTATGTGATTGGTTAAGTTTAGCTTCTATGAAGTCCTTTGGTTGCTTAGATATAATACTCTGTGTGTGTGTGTGTATGTGTGTGTGTATGTACCTGTACCAAATATACCTTCAAATTATAGTATCTTTACTTAGCAAGTTAAGGTTAGTTTTACATGTGTTCAGAAGCACAAATTCCTTGAGATATTACTATTTGGGGCTAAACACAACATTAACAATCTCTTTTAAAACATTAGAAAATGCATAGTGGATATATTTCCAAGTTCTTTTAGTAATTTCATGTTGGACATTAGGCATTATCAAAGTAAACTTAACGAGTTAAGTAGTTGGGAGTTTTTTCTTTACTGCTAGTTAGGGTTCAAAAGTTCTTAAGTTGCTTTTTGTGAATATATATGTATGCATATATTCATTTGCCACTTTTTAAGTTTGAGTTTAAAATGCTAACTCTAGACTGATTGGCTTAAGCATAAAGCTAATTTCAGCTCTATTTTCTGGATGTCTCATTTAAAAAAATCTTGCTGCGCACATTTTCTAAGGGGAACTGCCTTGATTCTAAGAAAATGTAATTATTTTGCTCTAACTGCTTTAGGCTTTCGATATTGTCATCAGCAGACAATTTTGATGGTCTTTAACAAATTATATGAGTTTCAGTCTTTATCCTTTTGTAACATTTCACTAAGTCTTATAGTTCAAAACCAATAAAGTCTTGTGTACTATTTCCTTGGATCCAGACTTTCTTGTTTGTGATAGAAGAGGGGGTGGTAAGAAAAAGAATTTTAAAAAGAAAAGAAACCTTCTGGCTTTCTTATATTCTGTTTCAATTCCTCTTCCAATTACTCATGAGGGAGGAGAGTGAAGGTTAGTCAGACCCTCTGAAAACCTATTTTGCAGCCTTCATATAAAGAATATTCAGTTCTCTGCTCTGTTAGCAGCTGACCAAAATCTAATCCATTAAAAAATGTATCGTGGTAAGCAGTTCTTGAAAATGTTTATAATAAATGGTAAAAGCCAAGCTTCCACTGTGAGATTAGCAGTTGGAACAGGATGTGTTCATCAGGAAATAGGTTATTGCCTGACCAGTTGTCCTGCAGAGAAACCTGCAGGATAGATGGGGATTTAAAAGCTTGCAGGGTAAGGATTTTATTTGATTTCCCTGTTCTGCTTTCTTTTTGCATATAATGGCGTTGTTTATCACACATGAGGCTTTTCTCAATGAATCTATTATGAGCAAACACCATGGCATATTCTGGGGGTTGACCCCATCCATGCCCCATGATCATCAAATGACCTATGAATATTAATGTAACTAATTCATTTGGACAGAATAGGCTTTGTAGCTTGATGGAAAAAAAAAAAAAAGATTTTTTTTTTAATCTTTTTTTTTTTTAATGAAAAAAGTCCTGCTGGTGATATTCTAGCATTCAGCCTGACTGTAGTCCAGCGTCTGAGAGTGGACAGAGCTGCTCATGAATAATGCCTCCGTGGCAGATGATACCTATAGCAATGCACACCGAGTGACTAAGAGATCAAACGCACTGGCTAAAAAGCCTTAGGGGGAAGCATTATGTGTCTGAGGTCTGATCTATTGTCTGGGAGGTCGGACAGTGTTAATGCACTCTGCAAAGATTACACTCCTTCTCTAATTGCTCAGACACTTCCTTAAAGGATTTAAACAGTCAGGAAAGGTGACGCTCCTTGTCAATTTTGGTCTTCTGCCTGCCGCTGAAGTATATCTGTCTTTCCACCGAGACCACTAGATCAAGTGCTCGAGCCGATGTCAAAGGCATAAACTCTGAATTAGGGATGAAAGCAACGCGAGATGTTATTTACAGCTCCATTATGACTTGCTCTTTAAATGCTCTGCATTCCGGGGTTGGTGTTTACACTGGGAAAAGGACAGCACCCTGTGTTCACAAGGAGGGGCTGAAAGGGCTCCAAGGTTTCACTTTGTCTTTTGATCAGATAGGTTTGCATAATCTTCCCTCAGTGCCAGAATGGAATGCCTAGGGTGGCATTTTGCACCTGGGTTATTTCTGTTGCACATGTGGAGAATAACTTCAGCATGGACTCTTGGAAAACCTCCCTTCCAACAGACACAAACATGGACCCCGAACTAGCACACACAAGGTCCAGCCACACGTAAGACCTGACAACTTTGTGCAGACCTTTGTCGTACACGTCAAATATTATGCAGTCGTCCTTTTGAAAAGCTCTCCTATCTGCATTGAGGTCTCCTTACTCAATCTTGTGTTTCTGGGAGCTGATATACTGATTTTATCGGACTCTGTGTCTTATGTTGCTTTGATAATATCGCAGGATCTTCTAAGTGACACTGGAATGGTAAAGGAAGTCTTACCCATTATTTCATAGTGGCAGTTTTGGAAGTATCAGGGCTATCTGTTTGGAAGAGCTTAATGAAGTCATTACCTTTGTAGTCTGTTCAGCTGCGGCAGTGAGGAGGGCAAGATTCCTGTCCACCCTGAGCACTTTCTCCCTGTTGGGCACGGCCCCGTCACTGAGAAGTGAGAATTCCTCTTAGATCTGTCTCAATTGCTAACACAAATTGTATACGTGGCCTAGAGCTTGCAATATAATATTTATGTAGCTTCCAAAAGAGACCTGAGAGGATTCCCTGTAATTCAAGATGGTAGTCTGAGTGATGGGTAGAGAAGGAATTTTTTTTCTTATTTTTTTTTTTAAAGAAATCCTTGTTTGTCCCATGGGATTTTCACACTTTGCGGCTGACGGCATTGTATTTTACTCATCCTGTATAAAGCTGTCAATGTATTCGTTATATGTGTCTCTTGAAGACTCTGAGCAGATGACGGGAACAATTGCTGGAGGGAGAAAAACACATTGGAATCAGAATCTTCGGAGGCGCATTTCTCTTGGATCCCTCATCCCTGCCTCCACGCGGACTCTGTCCCTCGCACTTTTTTCACGTCCTGCGTTATCTCACACTGTTGGTAGATTACACCGAATGTTTCATCTGTATATAAAAATTAAAAATTCAAACAAAAATCTGGCCCACATGAAGAACAGGCCCTTTGGGCATATGGTTCATTATGCATATTCATTTAATTACTAAAACACTTGCGATGGCTTTTCTGCCCTTGCTTTCAACTTGCAAAGTTGGATCTCTTCTATTGCACAGAGAATGGAGCATAGAATTCTGTTCTGGAGGAGAAAAAAGAAAAGGAAAAAAAAAAAAAAAGATTTTTTGAACAAATTATGCAATTCACCAAAGAAAGCATTCTCAATATCATACCAAAGGAAGAGGGAATTTCTCTCCTCCTCTTCCTCTTTTTTTTTTCCCTTTCTTTCTCCCTCCCATCTTCTCTGTGGTCTCTGAAAGCCACCTCCACTATGGTTAGTCTATGTGAATCTGAGCAGGGCAGTAATGTGAGACTAAGGAGGTTGGTTTCCAGCATGTTCTCTCTGGGCTACTCAGGTCTCACAATGAAGCTGTCCGAGTTTTATTGGTTAGAGGGGGATTGCTAGGGAAGTGTGACTTTAATTGATTTTTCAGGGCAAACAGGTGGCGATGGTTTAGGCATTCCCTGGCCTGGATGCCACTCCTAATTTGGGTCTGCACATTATAATAACTTTATTAAAGTAAACAATCACCTGGCTTTGGTTTTACCTGCACATCTGCCTCTTGGCTTAGAAAGAACCTCTTAAAATATTTTCATTTTGTGCCTAACAGCTCAGAAAGATCAGATTCTAAAGCATCTGAGGAAGACTTTATTTTCTATTCATGCCACCCAACTTAATATTTTTGTCTGAAAAATAAAGACATTAAAATTCAAAGGATCTTTAAATAAACACAATCATTTTGTGTTTTAAAAATAATTTAAGTGTTTTATTATTTATATATTTATGTATTTATGTATTTATTTATTTATTTATTTAATGTAGCACTAGGGATTTGAACTCAGGGACATTCTACCTCTGAGCTACACCCCCAGCCCTATTTTTTTTTTAATTTTTATTTTTGAAACATCATTTCATTAGGTTGATGAGAATCTCACTTGATGAGGCTGGCCTGGAACCTGTGATCCTCCTGTCTCAGCCTCTCAAGTACTGGGATTACAAGTGTGTGCTACTGCGCTCGACTCAGTGCTTAAACACAAAAAAGTTTATTTACATGATGCCACATATTTTGAACATAATAGACCAAAAATTGTATTTGCAGTTGTTGGGTTTTCATTCTAACTTTCACTTTGATGAGCAAAAAATAGTTCACGTGTGTGCGTACACGCGAATGCACATGGTTGAGGCCATATTTTGGATCTCTTCCTGGATTACAGTGATGCCTCAGCATTGTGAGAAAGCTGTTTTTTAGACTCTTCCCAATCACAATAAATTCAGGACTCCTCAAAGCATCTCTAATTGAAGGAGGATCCAAATCTTGGCATTCTTTTTGTTTTTAGTGGCAAGTATGTGTGGCTTCGATACAAACACGATTTTGCTTTTCAATTAAGCAAATAGGTATTCTGATGGGAGGCCATCCAAAGTATTGTTGATACAATTCCTAAAGGAATTGTATTTTGCTATAAATAGCACCACTCAGAGGGTCCCTGCATTAAGGCACCTTGGTCTGTTTTAAGGAGGCTGAATCTATCACAGGCTTAATGTGAACTTACTTCAACCCTGTTTCTTTTAGTGCCAGAAATAAAGCTGGAAGTGTAGGAACTTAATACAGGGAACTGCTTTACTCTATCACTGCACTAATGCTAATTAGATGCTCTTGCTTTATTACTCAGAGCAGTTTTTTTTTTTTTTTCTGTATTCATTCTGATCTAATCTTTATGTGAACATGAAGGAGTAAGTTGTAGTGTTAAGTCTCAGCTTTTAGTCACAACTGCAGCCTGATCTTCATGTGCACCAGGTCAAAGAACACTTTTAGACATATCTGGATCCATGGTCCACTTAGTCCCGTTGGACTTCCACTAGGGAGGAGGGACCCAGGGTGCCAAGACTTACCCTTCCGAAATGAATGAGACACTTCCCACTACATTTAATGGGGAATTTTTTTTCTTGACCTCTTCAGAAATGCAGCTTTATGGAGGAATAAGTAAAAAGTGTGAAGGTTTCTCTTTTCTTTCATCAGTTCAGAGAACTTGCTGATGGTCTTGAGAGATGTAGTTGCCCCAAATCAGCCTTGCAGCTCATCAATCACCAGCTTCTGCAAAGATGCATTATGAGAAATGTATTGTCTGATTCTAGACATGAGGTTATGGTCATTCCAGGGGCAAGAAGCCAATAGGGGCAGCACTTTAAGGTGCTGCTTTTTTCCTTCAGTTTCGTGACTTTCTACTTTGTAAACTAGTTGTTCCGCCTTTAGGAAATGGTGCAGCGTTTTTATTAGGCCACAGGTGATTGTTGGACTTGTCTCCATTTATGTAAAATTATCAAGGAGTATAGTATAGAATGACTAGAAGCATGATGCTTGCATCAAAGCAATGGGATTTTAATAAATGTTTCACATTTAAATGAGGGGGAAAACTAATTGATTAAATAAATGCCTGAATGATATAGGTAAGAAGTTTTATTTTCCTCTTTATAATAAAAATTACTGTGTTCAGAAGAGGAAAATAAAAATAAAATTTGTTTCTAGAAGAATCCAGTAAACCCTCCAACTTATATTAAATATTAGGATTGCATGGATTAATGTATGTAAGGCCTCTTCTACTACCAGAATGGTGTAAGCTACATTCCTCCCAAAAATGCTTAGTTTAGTGTTATTATGAAATTGGCAGTGTGTGTTATTGTAAAAACTGGCATTGTTAAAACAGTCATTGAGGATAATAAAAGTGAGAAACACACAATCCAGTTGGGGTCATTCCCACACAAAGCTAGAATTAGTTCATTGAATTTTGTAATGAGATAAGACAAGTTTGCTTTTTCCCTAATGAGCCAATCAGGTCATTGTATGTGAGGTAGAAATAGTTGAAGAGAGCAGAACATAAAAGCTCAGAATATTTTTTTAATATTTTTTGTATTTATTTTTATTGGTGCATTGTACTCATACATCTTAATAAGGTACAAGTTAGTAGAGGCATACATGCACACAGCGCTCATTTAACCCTTCCCCAATTCCCACCCCACTCCCTCCCCCTTCCTCCTTCTCAAGTTCAGTTTAGTGATTGACTCTGATATGTTTGTGAAAGTACATCATGCACATTAGTGTGTTTCCCCCACGCCCATCACCATCAGTTAAGTCACTTTCTTTGCTCATCTAAGGTTTCTCCTTCTTAGTCTAGAGTCCCTCTTATGACCCACTTTCTCCCTAGCTTCTGCATATTAAGGACAGCATACAATTTTTTTTTTTTACTTTTTGTGACTGATTAATCTCACTTAACATAGTGTTTTCCAGTTCCATCCATTTCCCTGCAAATGACATGATTTTGTTCTTCTTTATGACTGAGTAAAATTCCATTGTGTACATATCTCATAGTTTTGTAATCCGTTCATCTGTTGATGGACATCTTGGCTGGCTCCATAGTTTGGCAGTTGTGAATTGTGCAGCTATAAACATAGATATACATGCATCAGTCTGATAGTTTGGTTTCCATTCTCTTGGGTAGATACCCAGAAGTGGTATTGCTGGATCATATGGTAGGTTCATTCCCATTGGTCTGAGGATCCTACATACTGGCAGAATGATTTTTTTTAAATGCATGTGGATCCCAGGAAAACAGATGGCTAACAATCTAGAGTAGCAGGACTTAGGAGAGACAGGTGGCAATGTGAATTTGTTGGTAGAGGACAACAGAAGGGCAGGAAAGGGCATTTTAACTCTAGGCCCTATCTGAATTAAGGCTTGCCAAGACCTCTCTCCTATGACTGATGTCTGTGTCCCTTTACAGCACTTTCTAGGTGAAAAACTGCCCCAGAAAGAATAAGACCCTCTGTGCCCAGGGGTACCTTCCAAAAGTGTATAGCACGGATTCTCTAGTTAGTCTAGATAGCCCTCTACAATCTCCATGGGTGTGATCACTCCTTTTATATTGTGCTACTGTATTAATTTCCTACCAATACTATATTAAAGTACCTTAAACTCAGGTGACTGGAGACTATTTCTTTTCTGATGAGAAAAAGAAATGTGGAACAAAAATAAACATGATCCTTGGCAAAGTATGTTACCACTATCTTACAGAAAGAATAGGTTGTTTCAACTAAGGTAGAAGAAAAATGACTGATCCAAAGATACTTTAAATCAAAGCATTATAGTCCCCCAATCATGAAGCAGAACTGCTCCATCATCACAGCAAACTCGCTCCTGTTACCCCTTAATTCTCCACACACCTCTAACCCTCATCTCAGTGCCCTCTTGGCTATTTTCCATCACTAAAGTTCCATAGTATTTCATCACTCTACCTTTGACCATGTTATGTATGAAAAATCATGTGCCATGTAACCCTTTGAGATGGGCTTTTTTCCCTTAGCCTCGTCATCCTCAGGACCATACCAGTTGTGTACATCAGTAGTTCATCCCTATCATCATCTCTTGAATGATCAGGCGCCTGGCTAATGTCAGACCTAAGTTTGCATGAAACATGTCAGCTGGACCGAGTGGGAAGTGGGACCCCATAGAGAGGACCTGTAATCTGAGCTCTCCCTGGTCTCCACCACTCCCCTGGCCTCCCACCTGGGCCTCCTGTACATCTTCCCATTTTACCTGCTTTAATCCTTGTGTTGCATTTTGGTCTACGAAACATGGCTAACATTTCTGAAGCTGATCTAAATTGAGTAGTATTTCATAGGTCAATGGACATGATACAGGAAAAGAAAGGCACTCCTTCTAAGGGAAGTTAGAGAAAACAATTTGTCAGGGTCAGACTTGACAGCATCGAAAAAAACATGGCAGCAAGCTCGGGGATGTGCTTGCAGTGTCTACAAATTTACTAAACCCTGGATTATTTTTTAAATGCCTTTGGCTACATATGCATTTGTACGGGTATGGGATAGGGGTCTCAGAGGCTTTGGGGATGAGGCTGTTAGAAAGAGAGGCAGCTGCCCCTCTTCCATGTCCACTGATAGAGGAGGAGGAGGAAGTCATAGTGAGAAATGTCGGCTGGACCTCAGCGTCTCCCCAGAACTGTGTAGCAATATAACTTGGAGCGTGGGTGTTGTTTAGTTTGTGTATTTCTCTCCTTCTCATCTTTTGTCCTTGCCTTGGCCTTCCTGACTTTAAAAATCAGCACTCTGTCTTCCATGGCAAATGTTAACAAGTAGAAGTGACTAAGTGGTAGCCTTGAATTCCAGCTTCTGAGAGGTATTAAAAAGTGGTGCGGTAGGTGAAGTGGTGTTAAGAAACAAAAAAAGTTGCAATATATATCACATGTACCAGGGAATTTATAGAACACACGTAGTTTAAATAATGATAATACTGATGATAATCATAATGTAAACATCTGTTTAAAAATTAAAAGTTCCCATTATATTCATTCTTTCTCTGCCTCTTTGTGACTGAACTCCTCTTCCTCCTTCATCTTCTTTCCCAGAAATAACGTTGGCACCGAACGTTGCTTGCCATCCTGACTACCCACTGTGGTTTTCTCACCTTCATATCTATATCTGAACAATGTAATTCAATTTTTTTTGTTTGAAAGCTTTATAAAAGAAATTATGTAACACTTTAAAAATCTTGCTCTGTGGCTTTGCACACTTATTTGCTCAGGATTGTTTCTGATGTTCATCCACGTGGTTCTTCTTTACTCTGAATAGTCCTTAATTTTATGAGCTAATGATTGTATTTTACCCATCCTGCTCTAGTCAGACATTTGGACTGATTCCAGGTTGGTGGATTTTTGCGGCATCTATTCTTCAAAGTGGCTTTGTAAATATTGCTATGCATGTCATCCTGTGGGCACGTGTCGGAGTGTAAAGCAATGGTTCCCAGTGTTTTGCCCAGTGAGGACCTTTTGTAGAATGTGTTTCTGGGATGGCACCTGCTATCCTCCTGTCTATGTTCTATAGGAACACTTAAAAGAGATAGCTAATGCCAACCATTTCCCAAGTGATGGACTTTCAGAATCAAATAACAGTTATCCTTGGTCTGCATCTTAGAAATCTCTTGGCCTCATCTGACTTCTTAATTTTGTCGATCTTGCATAGGACTTGGTACTCAACCATGGTTTCAATTGGCATTTTTCTTAATACTAAGGAGTTTTATATGTTTAGGAACATATGGGTTGGTCTTCCTTTGTTCTTATCTAATTTTATGTTCCCCCTACCTTTTTATTGATTTGTCGAAGTACTTTACATAATATAGATACAAAGTCTTTGTAATAGAAATGTCATCTTGAAGTTTCTGGCTTTTCAAAAAATCATTCTTCATATTAGCTTTGTGTGTGTGTATGTGTGTGTGTGTGTGTGTGTGTGTCACTGGGGATTGACCCAGTGGCATTCTACCTCTGAGCTACACCCCCAGCCCTGTTTTTAATTCTTTATTTTGAAACAGGGTCTCACTAGGTTGTGGAGGACCTCACTAAGTAGCTGAGGCTGGCCGTGAACCTGCAATTCTCCTGTCTCAGCTTACCAAATACTGGGAATACAA
>PVLC010011436.1:0-47031 GCA_004027655.1 Graphiurus murinus
TTTTTTTTTGCATGTCAGAATTGTACTACAATGTGGAAAATTTAGATAAAATTCAAAGAGTAATCATAAGCAGAGGGTTGAAAAAGTAGGAAAGTTGTACAAAACCCAGGCTGGTGAGGAGAGAATATAAGAATGATTATTTTAAAACATACATGAAGGATATAATTGTTAATTTTGAGTACAGAAATGTGCATTGCATGTATAATGTAGAGGTTTATGGTAGCTACAGAGAAACCCATGATTGGTGCCAGCAAATTGACTATGGCAGATTGAGACTGTCTTGCTGTGTTCGCTTCCCAGGCTGGTCTTGAACTTGCAATCCTCCTGCCTGCCTCTTTTTTTTTTTTTTTTTTGGTAGTACTGAAGATTGAACCCAGGGACATTCTACCTTCGAGCTACAACTCCAGTGCTATTTTGTTTTTATTTGGAAACAGGGTCTCGCTAGGTTGATGAGAGTCTCATTTCTTGCTGAGGCTGTTCTTGAACCTGCAATCCTCTTGTCTCAGCCTCCCATGTACTGTGATTACAGGCTTGCCTTCTGAATAGGTGGGATTACAGGCATGTGCCACTGCCCCCAACTGGAGAAACAAAAAATTATAAAATTCTATATATCCTAAATTGGGGGTGGTAGTGCATGCTTTCAATCCCAGTACTTGGAAGGCTGAGACAAGAGGATTGCAGGTTTGAGGTCAGCTTCTGCAATTTAGTGAGGCCCTCCTCAATTTAATGAGACTCCTGTTTCGAAATAAACTAATAAAATAGGGCTGGGGGTATAAGCTCACAGGTAGAATGTCCTGGGTTTCCATTCTCAGCACCACTAGGAAAAAAAAATCTATATATTCTACTTGTATGGTAGATCAGGTACACTGTCACCTAGCTATTTGTTGATTTATTCAGCAAATATTTATTGAGCCTTACTATGTCCAGACCTAACAATGTATTGGGACATAAGAGTAAACAGAATTCCTACTCTGAAGGGCCGTATATAACACCATGGCGTTTAAGAGCCATTTGCCTTGGGGGTCGAAACCTGGCTTTACCAGCTGTATTGCCTTGGGCAAGTTCACTTCTGTGTGCCCTAGTTCCTCATATGTAAAATGTAAACATTTTCTGCTTTATTATTTGCATGTATACATGTTCTTTTTTACTCTGAATCATTTGTGGGTAAGATATATATGTGCTTGTGCCCTTTCATCCTTGAATACTTTGGTGTATACTTTCTAAGAATAGAGATTCTTTTACTTAACTATTTAGCCCAGTTATCAATATTAATTTACAATATGGAATTTTATTGTCAGTTGATCTGGTAATTTCCTTTATAGCATTTTCCTTTATAGCATCTTTAGTAAAGAATTCAATCTGGAGTTGGTATTGTGTTATCATGCTGTTTAGCCTTCTTTAATCTGGAACAGTTCCACAGCCTTCCTTTGTCTTTTGTATATAACATTGATGTTTCGGGAGAACATCCCTCTCTTTAATAGAACATTCCTCATTCTGTGTTGGTCTGATATTTGCTAATTATTAGATTAAAGTTGTACATTCTTGGCTGGAATAAGTGATGTGTCCTTCCTAGTCATATATTATCCATCAATCCTTAGATGATAATAGTTTTGATATCTAGTCAAAGTATTGTCCAATTTTCCTATTATATAGTGGTTTCTTTTGTCACTATAAGCAGCATGTTGGGAGACCATCATATATCCCTCTCGTTTAAATTTTCCCCTAGATTTAGCATCCCTTGATTGTTCTCACAGATCCAGCTTCTACTGTGAAGGTTGCAAAATGATAATTTTACAACTCTGCTTGCACTTAAGGTCCTTGTAAATTTGATATAATTAAAGGTTAGTAGCTACTCTTTTTGTAATTCTGAGAAAGAAAATTTTATTTGTTGCTTTTCCATCCAGGATGGCTCAACAGCAGGCCTTGAGGTTCCGAGGCCCTGCTCCCCCGCCAAATGCAGTGATGCGAGGCCCACCACCTCTCATGAGACCTCCTCCACCTTTTGGGATGATGCGAGGTCCTCCTCCACCACCTCGACCCCCTTTTGGGCGTCCTCCTTTTGATCCTAATATGCCTCCGATGCCTCCTCCAGGAGGGATACCTCCACCTATGGGCCCTCCACACCTTCAGGTAAAGAATACAGAAGAGACACATTAACATGCTGTTCCCGCTGCTGTGGTAGTAGTAATTTGTAAGAAATTCAGAACAGGAATTTAGGTGGTGATAGAAAAGTATACATATAATACTAGGACTAAGTAGGGCAGTTCTTATCTACCTTTAATAGCTATGTAAATTGTCTTTAGTAGTCTTGTCTTTTTTTTTTTTGCTGTACTGGGGATTGAACTGAGGGGCATTCTACCTCCGAGCTATACCCCCAGCCCTATTTTTATTCTTTATTTTGAAACAGGATCTCATTAAGTTGCAGAGTGCCTCACTAGGTAGCTGAGGCTGGCCGCGAACCCGGATCCTCCGGTCTCAGCCTCCCAAATGCTGGGATTACATGTATGTGCCACCAGGCCTGGCTAGTAGTCTGATCTTTTTAATAGGAAAAGAAGTTTGAAACCTTAAAGGTACTGAGTGGAGGAAATTCATTTTCAATGGTTTATATTGCCAATAAATATAAAAATATGTGTGTGTTCTTGAGTAATTATTCTTCCTAGAAATGCCTTGAATAGGAAGTGACAACAGACAAAAAAATTTTTTTTTTTGAGATACTGGAGATTGAACTTAGGGGCATTCTACCTCTGAGCTACACCCCCAGTCCTACTTTTTATTCTTTATTTTGAAACAGAGTCTCAGTAAGTTGCCAAGAGCCTCACTAAGTAGCTGAGGCTGGCTTCGAACTTGGATCCTCTGGTCTCTGCCTCCCATGTACTGGGATTACAAGTGTTCGACACCTTGCCTGGCTAACAGAAAAATTTTGTAAGCACAATACTTGAATATTTTCCCCTCTCCCCTGGGGAAAATTATGGGTTTTTTTCTATTAGAAAAATATTTGTTAAGGGATTTCTTTCAATAAAAACTTTCTCAAAATTTTAACCTGATGCTTATACTTACCCTTTCTAGTATAGCTAGACCTACTTATTGTGTGATTGGGGGCATGAAGGTATCAACTTGGAAATGTGTGCTTTGGGGATTGTATTCTTTTTAGGCATTTATTTATGTTTTCTTAGTTTAGCCTGTACATTTCTGAAACCAAGTAAATGTAATGGTATCTGTTTTCCATTAGCTTAGATACTCAAAAATGAACAATACTAAAAATTTGAAAAGATGATGTGCTGTTTAAGTGATGTGGTTTCTTTATTTGCTTTAGGATTAGAAAAAGATACAGCTTTTTGATCTAGTGACTCTGGGAACTTATGCAAATTTTATTTTTGCATTTAAGAGTTAAATTTACTTATTTTTATGGACTATTAAAATATAATGGGCTAGTTTAACCCTCTTAACGGAAATATACCAAGTGTTGTGATGAAATACTCTAATGTTGTGATGCCTTTCTTGGTCTTGATGGATAATTTTGTGTGGCTTTACATTAAATCCAAGTGACTTGTAGATAAGGGTGTAGGAGACACAGTTGGGTAGATACATCTGTGGGGTCTGTGTACCAATACTCAAAAGATATGAAGCAATCCAGTAAAAATGAATATGGGCAAGAAAATGTTTTTAGAAAAATGCATTGTAGTTTCATATTAATAGCATAGTTTTCAATTGTATTATCTATTTGAAGGTGCTTTGGACAGTTGAATTTTAATGTTACTTATGGACCATAGAAGACATCTTTTTCATTTCTATTCAAAATCTTGTTTTAAAATTCATTATATTTTAAGCCATGCATGGTGGCGCAGGCTTGTAATCGCAGTACTTGGGAGGCTGAGATAGGAGGATCACAGGTACGCAGCCAGCCTCGGCAACTTAATGAGGTCATCTGCAATTTAGTGAGGCCCTGTTTCAAAATAAAATAATAATATAGGGCTGGAGGTGTAGCTCAGAGGCACAGTGCCCTTGGGTTCCATTCCCAGCACCCCCCCCCCCCCACAAATTCATATTTTTAATTCTGAAACTGATTTTTATGTATAATGAAAACTTTTTTTTTTTTTGAAGGATTCTGATGTTAAAAGAGATTGGGTAATATATGTTTTTTAAAAAAGGTAGCTTTTCTGCTCTACTAAGATACTGCAATTACAGTTAAATTGTTTGGTTTGGAATTTTGCATTGTGTTAGTCATTGCTGAAGAATGACAGGGAAGGAATTTATTGAGTTACTGTTGAATCAGTAATAGTTCTGGTAAATTAAAAAAAAAAAATGCTGTATTTCTGAGTTGATTCTAATTTTCCATAAAGTAGGTTGGGAGGCTGGGAGCGTAGTTCAGCGGTAGAGCATGTGCAAGATCTTGAGCCCCCTTCCCCCAAAAAAAAGAACTTTAAAAAGGATAAATAATTTTTCTTTGATGAACCTTATTATGTGAACATAGGATACATAAATATTTCTCTAGCCAATTTTTCTTGTAGAAAAAGACAATAAAGGGTTAGGTATATGATTTTTTCTTTCTGGTATTGCTGGTATTGTAAAATAATGCTTCTCTTGGTTAGTCTTTGATGTGGGTGAGCTGTAAGGCATTGGTGTGCCTGGTATTAAAACTGGATATAAAAATCAGTTCTTTTAAAAGTAACTCAAAGTATGAAAAGCAGATAAAGTATAAGGAATGCAAAATTTATCCATCATGCTATAACCTAGATCTGACTAATGTTAGTTTGATGTATTTCTTTCTTGTCTGTTTAGTAATCTTTTTATTTTTTTTTGAGATACTGGGGATTGAACTCAGGCGCATTCTACCTCTCAGCTCTACCTCCAGCCTTATTTTTTATTCTTTATTTTGAAACAGGGTTTCACTAAGTTGCAGGGGGCCTCACTAAGTAGCTGAGGCTGGCTGTGAACCTGCGATCCTCCTAGCTCAGCCTCCCAAGTGCCCACTATGCCCGGCTTAGTAATCATTTTTTGTTACAGAGAAATTCTGCTTACACAAAAGATGAATGTATTTGAATAGACCATAAAACTTTTATGTAGAATTCAGTAATAATTTGAAGGAAATAAGGTAATTATAAGTGACTGTAATTGTTCTTATGAATTAACAGAGACCACCTTTCATGCCTCCACCCATGGGAACTATGCCTCCTCCTCCGGGTATGATGTTTCCACCAGGAATGCCTCCTGTGACTGCTCCTGGTACTCCAGCACTGCCTCCTACTGAGGAAATATGGGTTGAAAATAAAACTCCAGATGGGAAGGTAAATTATAAAACACATTTAATTTGTTAATTCATGGTGACAGAAGAATAAAAGCTTGAGTTCTGGCAGATTGAGATCAATGATCAATTAAGAAGTTATGCAGGAGATGGGTTAGAACTCCAGGAAAAGTAACTAGTTTACATGTGTGCAGTTACAAGGTTTCCTGGAGTGCTAACATGCATTTTACCTGTGATTCTGGAAGCTTGTATAAATGTGTTACAGATTCTCAAGACCATTCCCAGGTTTGGTGATTCACTAGCAGGACTCAGCATATAGTTGTATTCATAGCTAAGACTAATTATAGTGAAAGGATGCAAAGTAAAACTACCAAGAAGAAAAAAGGCATCAGGCAAAGTATGAAGGAAAACAGCACAAGCTTCTAAGAGTCTTCTCCCAGAAGAATCACATAGGATGTGCTTAATTCCCTCAGCAGAGAATGGTGACAGCACATGTGAAGTGTCTTCTACCAGGAAGCTCACCTGAGGCTGAGTCTTCATTGAGGGTTTTCACTGGGGGCTACTTACATAGTACCATCTGTCTGATACATGTCAAAATTCCAGATTCCTAGAAGGAAAGCAGATGTTCAGCATAAACTGCATGGTTGCATGGTTTGCAGAAATGGTTTAGGCATAGTGAGCCATTATTAGTGAGGGAATGGTGATAACTCTTCAAAAATCCCAAGCTCTCAAACTCTAGCCAAGGGCCAATTTTGTAAGCAAGGCTTTCTAAAGATAGCAGTCTTGGTCTTGCTATGTTAACTTTCTGCATAAAATATAACATTGGTTCTCCTTTTTTGTTATGTTAAAAAAATCAATGTATTCATTATGGAAATCTTGGGAGTGGGGACTACCTAGAGTCCTATAATATATGAGTAACCTACTTTGGTATACTTTGTCTTTTCTAAGTTTTTTTTAAGACATATAATTCCATTAATTATTTTTAATAATAGTTCGCAGATTCTGTGATACCAGTGAATTTTGCTTTCTCTGCAGGTTTATTATTATAATGCTCGGACACGTGAATCTGCATGGACCAAGCCAGATGGAGTTAAGGTTGTTCAGCAATCAGAACTGACACCTATGCTTGCAGCTCAAGCCCAGGTTCAGGCTCAAGCCCATGCGCAAGCACAAGCACAAGCCCAAGCGCAGGCCCAGGCCCAGGCTCAAGCGCAGGCTCAGGCTCAGGCGCAGGCTCAGGCCCAGGCCCAGGCCCAGGCGCAAGCTCAGGCCCAGGCCCAGGCCCAGGCGCAAGCTCAGGCCCAGGCTCAAGCCCAGGCCCAGGCACAAGTGCAAGCACAAGCAGTAGGAGCCTCCACCCCTACGACCAGTAGTCCAGCACCTGCAGTGTCCACTTCAACATCATCGTCCACCCCATCCTCTACCACTTCTACCACAACAACTGCCAGTTCAGTTGCACAGACAGTATCAAGTGAGTACCAGCCTAGCATGTGTTATATTTAGGGGCTAGAGAAATAAACAAATAAGGATTGCATTCTAAAATGACCTTACTGTTTGTGGTATTATCCTTGATGTTATTTAAAACACAGTTTTTACATTTAACTTCTAGGTTAGAGAAAAACAGAAATCTACATTAGTAGAAAAAAAATGATTTGCTCAAGTTAGATTATGAAGTTAAATGGCAGAAGTGCAGTTAGCTACTCAATTTGTCCAAAACTAATGGCATGTGTTTTGAGATTTGCAAAATAAGCCTAATCCGTCACCCCTACCTTACAGAGTTTCCAAGTTTTTCGAATTGAAAAGGCAAGAGTAATACGTGTGAAATGAAATAATATGCAAAATTATATAGTGAAAATAAAAGATATAAGACTTAAGAAATAGATGAATGAGTATACTACATGGCTATTGGGGTTTATCATGAAGGATATGGAATAAAATTTGACTGTTCACAGGAAAGGAAAGGATTTTCATGCATGAACAAAGATCACGTAATGAGAATGGGATGGTTATGGGATGGTTAGTAAATTTCTGAGGTGGGGTGGTTTATGTTGGCTAAATAGACTAGATAAGAGTGAGACCAGATTATAAAAAGTCTTAAGAACCAGGAAAATGGTGGGACAACCATTAGGGGGTCTGTATAAATGCAATATTTTGAAAGATGCTTGTGGTGCTAGTTTTTAGGGTAGTGTTGAAATCAGGAAACTTCTTAGGTATTTTTCAGTAATCTCTTTTAGCAGTGGTGGGTCCTAGAAGGGGATGTAGGTAGACGAAATGAGGAGTTGTGATAGAGGCAGTCAGAAAGGCAAGAGAATTTTTAAGTGTAAAGTCACAGAGGTTCAAAGATTAGATCTTTTCTAAAGTAGACAAGAGTTTGAAAATAACAGATTTCCTTTTTTTTTTTCGGTACTGGGGATTGAACTCGGGCGTCCTACCTCCGAGCTACACCCCCAGCCCTATTTTTTTTTTTTTTTTTTTTTTATTCTTTATATTGAAACCAGGTCTCACTAAGTTGCGGAGTGCCTCACTAGGTAGCTGAGGCTGGCTGCGAACCTGGATCCTCTGGTCTCAGCCTCCTGAATGCTGGGATTACAAGCGTGCGCCACCACGCCTGGCAGAAAATAACATTTCAAAGAAGAAGAGAGGCATTCTTTATTTTTGTATGTTGACGTTGCTACTTATTCTGTAGGCTGAGACTGAGCCCAAAAGTATTTAATGATTTTATTGACTTAATTATTGTGAAATTGCTCAGAGGATATGTAGTTTTTCTGATGGGATGATTGTAATTTGTATTATTTTACTCTGGATAATGGATAAAAATTTTAAAGGTATTTCCTCCCATAACTTCAGGAACTTGGGAATTATTCGTATGTAAGAAATATATATGTATATGAGAAATATAATGGGAAGTTATTAAAATTTGAATTTATTTTATGAATACAAGAAATAACTGAAGAAGTAAGGCACATGGAACATGGAGACAGTTTTTAGACTATTTAGTATTTTAAGGCAGCCTAGGGGAAATGTACAAGACAGGAAAATGGGCATAGCTCTTTACACGTTGGCTTTCTTTTGTAGCTGAGATGAATATGGAAGTGCAACAGTTGCTCTAGCTACCTGGTTTAGTCTTTACCTTTTTATAGGCTTCATGCTTCTAAAACCAGTGCAGCAAGGCAGAAACTACCAGTGTTTATGGAGTAACTTTGGTGCTAATGGGAGAAGGGTATTAATGAAAGCAAATGTAGTTCCATTTGTTACTAAAATTTTTTTTTCTTGTCTTATTAGGAAGGAGAAATAGCAATACTTCAATTTGTTTTAAGAGAAGTAGCCATACATATAATTTAATCATGTTATATATATTCCATATCTATATCCGCACTCTATCACTAAGCTCATCGCTGTCTTGTGACTATTAACTGTTTGATTAAAAATGCCATTTGCTATTTTTTTGCACTGCCCTTCAGTGATTGGGAGACCTTTATTCTAAGAACAAAAGAGCAAAATCATGGTCTTTTTACTGCTTTTAAACATCAGTTTTGATATTCTTGCCAAGTATTCTTGGTATCTATTATTTTATTTCACTTGATTCTGTATCATAAAGTGTTATACTAGTCTTCGTATTTTTTTCTATCAGTTATATATAGTCACTTGTCTTTTTTAATTAAAATCTTAGATTGGGTTAGTATATTTTGAGGTCTAGAGCTTTACTAGTCATTTTAACAAATGAAGTTAGGAGAAATTTACTCATTAAAGGTTTACGTATCATTCTCCCAGTTTCTCATTTAATTCTTTGACCTTTTTTACCCTTTTCCTCTCATGACTCATTGCTACTAATCAAATTCTGAATATCTTATGCTGGAAAGTAAGAGGAATGAGTTGAGGGAATACTTTTGTCATATCCATTGATGATCCTTTCCACTTGATATTTGATGCCCTTATGAACTCATTTATTTCCTGGTGGTATTACTTTGGATCAAAATTTTAGTAATTATCTGAATACTATTATAATATTATAAAACCTCGTTTTGTGGACTATAGTATAGATCTATGGGTGTGTGGTACTTAAATTAAGAATATTTATGTTTTAATCCCTGATGAGTATAAACTCATTTGTGTGATTTAAAAAGTGATCATGAAATCTACTTCTCAAGGAAGTTGGGAAGAATAGCTTCAGCCATTATAGTAGATTTCAAATGCTAAATGGTATGTGTATGGGACTGGGCAAATGTTGCATGTAATTTGTATTTTTCACACTGTTATAAAATTATATTAATATGATACTGTACCCTAAGGCTAGGTCTATGCTAGACCAACAATTCATTCCTGGGCCCCTGAAGATACTTGTTTGGCCCTGCTGTCTATTTAGCCAAGGTGAGTCCCTCATTAACAAGTATGAAATTGCTCACAACTTCCCAGCCTAAGTGAGTTTTTCATTTTTAGAAGCTGGAAATATACTGACAGATTTTGTTGTCAGTTGGATTATTGGGTGGTTTGTATCAAACAGTGTGCTTTCATTTGTAATCAAAGTGACATAAGGATTGCAAAAGCACTGTTTATATCATTTAATTTGGTCAATTCATTTTTAGTCCAATACAGGTGGAATTTGACATTTTATATCAGGAAAAAGATGAAGTATTTGCTACCAGTGAATTACCAAAGTGAATTTTATTTTGAAAAAATGAGTTATGAATAAGTAACAAATGTTTTGTAATATATGAGAACTGAAACTTTAAAAAGTGTGAAATACAGATTTAGTTTTTTAGGTCAGTTTGATTTTTAAATATAGTTATTAGGGATGAAATGTTTTTTATAATAAAAAACAATGTGTTAGTGGAATCCAAATTCTGAATTTCACATTTTTCTGGTCTCACAATGGGAATCTGAAAAAAAAATGTATATTTATATATATTTTTTTGGGTAGTGCTGGGAATGGAAGCCAGGAATGCTATGTAAGCTCTCTACCACTAAGCTATACCCACAGCTCAAACCTGACCTTAAAGAGCTTTTTAAAAAATTTTTGAAATGAGCCGGGCGTGGTGGCGCACGCTTGTAATCCCAGCATTCGGGAGGCTGAGATCGGAGGATCCGGGTTCGCGGCCAGCCTCAGCTACCTAGTGAGGCACTCCATAACTTAGTGAGACTTGGTTTCAAAATAAAGAATAAAAAATAGGGCTGGGGTGTAGCTCGGAGGTAGAATGCCCCTGAGTTCAATCCCCAGTACCGCAAAAAAAAAAAAAAAAATTGAAATAATTGAAGAGAAGCCTGATATGCTTTTTACTCCACTTGCTCAACATACCCAGTCACTGATTATCTGCATATCTTTTTTTTCCCCTCTGTTCTTACAACATAATCCTAGTTATGTTGTAACTGATTTTTTTCCCACTTCCTTTTTTTCTGGAGCATCTACCAGGTTAATTCATCAAATCACATTGATTATTACCCTTCCATACAGAGCCGTTCACTCTGCCTTCCTCAATACATTGGTGAAGTCATACAGATAACACATGAATGCATTCTTACAACAATTTCAAATTCTTAACAAAGTATATATAGTAAAGTGAGTCGATGAGATGGTGCATTCTTATGATCTGAGCTACCTGGGAGGCTGAGGCAGGAAGACAATAAGTTTGAGGCCAGGCTGGGCTATTTATTGAGATCTGGTCTCAAAAAGAGATGGGGATGTGGCTAGGTGGTAGAGAGTGCTTGCCTAGTATGCACAAGGCCCTGAGTTCAGTTCCAGGTACCACAAAAAAAGAAAAGGAAAACACGAAAGAAATACACAGAGGTAACTACTGTTACATCAATATATGGTGTTCTAGGTAATTTTCTCTATGTAAATTCTCTTCTTTCCCCACCAAGTAAAGGGCAAACTCCCTAGCCATCTGTTCAAGGCTTTCTACTAACTGCCTCTGGCTTAACTTTCCAACTCACTGGTTTTGTTGGTATGCCAGTTTTGCTAGTTGACTGCTTGCCTTCAATTCTCTGAACAGTTCCTTGTTTCTTTCTACTCTTTGCCTTTATTCATAGTTTTTCCATTACTTATTTTCTCTTTTTTCCCCTTTTCCTTGTTGACATCTTTACTCTTTAAAAGCTTGTCACCCTACTCTAAAATTTTCTGTACCCTCCCCACGTTTAAAAGTGGTCTTGGGTCTTGGTTTATAGTCCTGTACATTTATCCCATTTCACTGTGTATTTGTTTTTCTGTATTTCATTTAACTGATTATTTTCAAGCTTCTTAGAGATAGACTTTTTGACAGGTTTCTTACAGTGCATGGAATGGGCCCTTAAATACTTACTGAATGACTGAATGATGAATGAACATTGTAAAGTGGTTTATGAAGGAGTGATACGTGTTTTTGTTTTATCTTTTATTAGCACCCACAACACAAGATCAGACCCCAAGTTCTGCTGTTTCTGTTGCCACGCCTACAGTTAGTGTTTCAGCTCCTGCTCCTACAGCCACACCTGTGCAAACCGTTCCCCAGCCGCACCCCCAGACGTTACCTCCTGCTGTTCCTCATTCAGTACCTCAGCCAGCAGCAGCAATACCTGCTTTTCCACCAGTAATGGTACCTCCATTTCGTGTTCCCCTTCCTGGCATGCCAATTCCACTTCCAGGTAAACCAACAGATTTTAATAATCTTTCTAATTCTGTTTTCATATTGTCAGTTAGTTTGTTCTCATGTGTCTGTTGCATTTTGAAATTTGCCTTGAATCTCACCCGTGTGAAACGTTTTTGAAAGATTCATGGCTAACTGCAATATTTTCTCTTAAGTTTTGGTAAATGTCCTTTTTTTGTTGTTGTTTACATGTCTTAAAACTAGAGTCACATTTAAAGCTACACTTGCTTTGAATAATAGCCTCAGTGGATTAAAAACAATCTCATGTAAATATGTTCTAAATGCATTATTTTTAAGGGATTGAGTATGCAGTTGAGAAACCACAAAGTTGTAATAAGTAACAAAGTTGATTTATATACAGTGCACTATTCTAAGCACTTTATATGCATTAATTCCTCTAATTTTCACAACCATATTATGAGGTAGGTACATAGGCAGCTTAAATTATTTGCCCAAGATCATGTAGCTAATAAGTCATGGTGTTGGGATTTGACCTTTGCCCTCCAGATCCAGATACCACACTTTTAATTATGTTATTTTGGGAAGAAAATGTAAGTCACTTAACTGTTAAATTCATAAAACAAACCAGAAGCTTCCTTTATTTTGTGAAGTAAAGGATAACATGCATCATTTAAAAGTTTAAATTGTTATGGTGAATTTGTGTGTTTTATGGTTAGGAGTTATTGAGACTAGAGAAGGAATTAGAAGATTGTGGAGTAGACTTCATATAGGAATTAAGTAGTGGCCTTTTGTGCATTCTGATTTAAGTGCATTTGCCGTTGAATGCATTTATTTAATCCTTGATCCATGATTTATTCTTGTAGTTGAAAATACTGATATCTTAAAGAGGTCAAGTTTACAGGGCTAGTTTGTAGCATGTATGAATAAAACCTAGGCCTTTTCTTTCAGTTTCACATTCCTCCAACTATTTATTAATACCACTTTATTGCACTAGTTTCTGTGTAAAAATAGAGTCGTGATGCACCTATTTTGATTTGATTTGCATACATCTTAATTATCTTTATTGCTCTAGTTGTCTTTTTTCCTTGTAACCACTTTTTTTCCCCCCTTTTGGTTTTGAGGATTGAGCCCAATAACCCACAACCCCAGCGCTTTTTAAAAAAATTTTATTTTGAAACAGGGTCTTGCCAAGTTACTGAGGCTAGCCTTGAACCTGAGATCCTCCTGTCTCAGTCTCTCAAGTACTGAGATTACAGGCACATGCCACTGCATCCAGGCTTGTAACCACTTTGAAAAGGACACTTCCGGATAATATATCTTGACAAGGGAAGAACCAAAAATTTTTAGAGTTGGTTTTTTAAAAATTTGATAGAAAACCTTTTATGCATTATTGATGTAGTATTAAATAAATGCCCCATATGTGATGTTGAAGAAACTCAAATTATTGAAATAAAAGGATAAAAAGAATATTTTCTTTAATACTAGGAATTATCTCTTTTCTAATTTAAATTTAAGACAAGTAGCTAGAAGCTTTCCTCTGGGTATAATTTTTATAGGAAAATAAATGATAACAGAGAATAGCTTGACATTTATCATAAATCACTTCTTGAAATTTTGGTGTGCTATAAGAGTTACAACAGTATCAATACCAGTTGTGGATGCTGAGTGATCAAGATGACTTGGGTTGTTTATTCTGTAGAGAGAAGACTGAGAGGTAGTGTGATAATGCTGTTGGAGTATTTTGAAAGACTATCATATGGAAGAACTTTTGTTTTGCTCTAGAGGACTAGGGAGTAAAAGGTATAGATTAGCAAAATGGATTTCTGAGGAAACTGGAACTTTGTCACAATAAAATCCCTTCAGCTGTGGCTGCCGTTTATGGCACATGTTTTTCCCAGACACATGCCCCATCATTAAAAAATTTAGGACAGATGGTGATGACCATTTGCATCACTAGATCAAAGTGATACTTGTGAAGTTTGGTAGTAAAAAGCCTAGGATATGTGACAGCTGCTAATGGTACTTTATAGGTCAATTGGAAGAGAACTTGAATTGGATAATTTTTAAGATCTTATCCAAGATAAAGAGGGAGATAATGTCTTATAGGAAGTGATATATTTGTTTATATTAAGGCATTTTTGTTATTCTTTTTTTTTCCTTTTAATTCAGTTCTACAAGGTGTTTCAGTGAAAAAGGCAAATGAGACTTACTTTTCTCCTCCTCAGATCTTTGGTTTTATGTACAATGAGATCTATATATCTCAGTTTTTCCCCCTTTATTTCAACTGAGCATTAAGGTAAACAGGAGGGATGTGTATGTAATTTACCTTGAAGCCTTAAATTCTATTTCAAAGAGCATTGTCTGGCTCTACTGAGGATGATTAAGCAGGGGATAAACAAGATTAAGGTATGAAAGAATATGTGAAATATAGGGATAAAGAGTAGAATTTGGGAGTAATGAATTAGGTTGGGACTGTAAGATTTCTCTCTCTCTTTTTTTTTTTTTTGGTAGAACTGGGGATTGAACCCAGGAGCATTCTACCTCTGAGCTACACCCCCAGCCTGATTTTATTTTGAAACAGGGTCTTGCTAGGTTGCTGAGAGTCTCACTACTTGCTGAGGTAGTCCTTTAATTTGCAATCCTCCTGTCTCACCCTCCAAGTAATGGGGTTACAGGCATACACCACCATGACCAGCCAGATTTCTACTTCTAAAACGCTTATTTGGAATTTTAAAGAACTTGGATAAATGCTTCCTTTTTAATAAAAGATTAGCAATTTAGATATGTGCTTATTTTGTGAGTATTCACTATACACATGTAATACTTTGAGAGAAAGCTTTAAGTTTGTCTTTTTAGCATGAGAAGAAACATATGACCTTTTGGAATGGTTTGTCTCTTGATAGTCAGAAGTTTTGTGTTGGCCTAATTGAGTTTTAACAATGGCAGTTAAGTCTAAATCTGAAAATATTTGGTTTTCTTTTGTTTAAGTTATATTGTTAAAGTTATTTTTTGGAGGATGGTTTTAGAGACCATTCTTTGAGAATAAAGTTCATATAGTGTAAGAATTGAATTTCTAATGCTGGTTTAATGTTTAGTGGTCCTGTAGATGGCAGTATTTATATTAATTTAAACAATACATGCTGTGACTTCCTTAACCAAATGAATTTTCCTATTGCTTTCTTTCACCATTAGGGAAAATAAAGTTACACCTATAACTTTACTCAGCATGCTTTTATGATGTATTGTTTTTATTTTAGTATAAGAGCTAATAGAAAAGTTTAGCTTTAGTATTCTTTATCTAAAATTGTAATTAAGAAATTAAAGGCACTTAAAAATTGGCAATATTTTTGTGTGTGTGTGTGTGTGTGAACATAGTTATATTACTTATAAACCCAAGGGTTTGACTTTTATTTTAGACTCTGAATTAGGGAAGATATTTTTTCCTGTCTGTTAGCAGGGAAAATAGTTTATTGTTAGTTTTAATTTTTATGGGTACCAAACTAAGTTTAGTTCTGGCAGAAAAGGATTAAAAATTATTTCCCCTACACTCTTCTTCGGCCTTAATTTTGAATTTCCTCAATTAATCAGTCTTAGTTTTCCAGCTTTTCCTATCTCTCCTTGCTTATCACCATTGTAATGTATCATGATGAGTCTTCATTCTTCTAGAACTTTATGTGATTTCCATTCTTCAATACAAATGGTACTTCTTTAGTCAACCTAAGTGATAGAGTTTTCTGTGGCCATCAGCCAGCCCATGTAATTAGTAACAATATTAAAGGGGCTGAGTGTTTCTTAGTTTTAGCCCATCTCCAAGTTCCTGTGCTTCCATAGAGCAGCACTAACCTTGGATATTTTGTCATTAGTTGAATGCTACTTTCCTTCATCTTTTGTCTTTTATTTAAATTATTTGCAGTGGAGTATTTGGATCCATTTCTTACCTTATTTTCTTCCTATCCCTCCCCCACTCCTCTTTGTCCTATCTTATGCCTTTTCTACTTTTGCATAGTAATGCTCCATCCCTTGCCTCCTGCATATTACTACTAACAGAAAAGTATCTTACCAGTGCCATTCTGCATCTGCCTTTCATTGGCATCTAAGCAACAGCATTTTGATGTCCTGTGAGAAAACATCACACCCACATGAGAATTTGTTACATACATGTGAGACTCCTTCAGATATGATCAGGGCCGGTAGGTAATTGATGTTATAATTTAGAATTAGTATTACTGGATTCGACACCACTTCCCATAGAATGTCAAACAAAAAGAAATTTCACTCTATTCTTGGTCTTTTTCATTGGAAGTAGCATTCTAAATTGTAGTGGTAAATTATTTCCCCGAATCCCAGTGGTAGCTGACATACAATGGCAGCTTTCCAACCTATGCTTGCTTATCCATTTTACAGGTGTAGCAATGATGCAAATAGTCAGCTGCCCGTATGTAAAGACAGTCGCTACCACCAAGACCGGTAATTTTTAAAACCATCTTAGTTTGTTTTGTCTGTAAGTTGGCATGGTAGTGAATGTTGTTGTTTATCCTTTTATTTATTTTTGCCCAAGTAAGTGGATTTTTTTATATTTTTCTTTTTAATGAGCAGTATAAATACAGTTGTCATATTTGGCCAACACTTAATTTTCCCAATTGCCTGTAGTATTAGCTTCTTTGGTTCACAAAAGCAAATAAGGTCAGATCACTTTATATCTTAATTTATGTAATAAGTGTAAACAACTTCATTCTCATATTCATAACATTTAACTTTATTTTTCATGTGTGTTTTTTAAGTTAAATATAAAAAACCATTTCCATGTGTAAAGTGATGTGATTATGCTTGCATGCTAGTGAGTATATGTGTGTGGATATTTGTGTGTATAGTATAAATTTACTTTAAAGTTATTAAAGTAAGATAACTACCTGGATCTTAGATTCAGGAATCCCCCCTCCCAATTTTGATTCATATATCCTTATTCTAATCGTATTTAATTTTATATAGTATCAACTATCTTATGAAAAATAGAAATTTTGGTTTGTCTTTTAAAAAAAAGCAGCTTTGATTTCTTTTAGGAAAAGAGTAAAGTTGACACAATATAAGGATAACTGATTTAATTACTTAGATTTGATAAACTGTCATTTATATTAATACTGAGAATTTTATTCATACCCTTAGAAATATCTTAGAATTAGACAATAGTTTTGTCTCAGTAAAATATGCTCAATAAATATGTTCATTGCCATCATTTCAGTAGAATTAGAATTTTTTTTTTTTTTTGTGGTACTGGGGATTTAACCCAGGGGTGTTCTACCTCAGAGCTACATCCCCAGTCCCATTTTGATTTTAGTTTGAAATAGGGTCTCACTAGGTTGTTGAGGCTAGCTTTGAACCTGCTATCCTCTTTTCTCAGCCTCCCAAGTACTGGGATTATAGGTGTGTACCACCACACCCAGCTGAAAAATTATTTTTATAAAAATATATTTCTCTTCATATGTAGAGAATGTACCATGATGTTTATAATTTATGTTCAGACTTTCATTATAAGAGACCTAAATTTCTGACTGTTCCTAAAAGTACTCCTTGGGTTGAGTTTCCATGACTAATTGAATCTAGGGAAATAGAATTGAAGATATTTTAATCACTTTTCATATGAATTTTGTTTCAATTGGTCCATTTATTGATATTTAATAGAAATATTTAGCTCATATTTTAGAGTTTTATATCCCAATTTAATATTTGGATCTAATTTTTTATTTCATGTATTTTTTTCTTAGGTGTATTGCCAGGAATGGCCCCTCCTATTGTTCCCATGATACATCCTCAGGTTGCTATTGCAGCTTCACCTGCTACCTTAGCTGGAGCAACAGCAGTTTCTGAATGGACTGAATATAAAACAGCAGATGGAAAGACATATTATTACAACAATAGGACATTAGAATCAACCTGGGAAAAACCCCAAGAACTAAAAGAAAAAGGTAGAGTTTTTATGACTTGGACCATACAAACTGTAATACTAAGTAGAATGCTTTTCGACATTTGGAATGACTTTTTAATATGTTGGATACCTAATTATATGCTTATGAAATTATTTCTATAGAATTAATAAATATGTATTTAAAAAGCCAGTCCTTTTTTTTTTTTTTTGCATTTTTGTCATCCATTTTTCCATTTGTTGAAATTAAGTCATTATATGTTATATACACACACGCACATGTTTTTATGTTGTCAGGAATTGTATAGTTATTATATTGTCCTTATTGAGATTGGTAATACTGAACAAGAAGGAATGTGTATATCGTATGTGCTGTAAAGAAAAAAAATTAGGCCCTTGGAGTCTTTTGTGTAGAAAACTCATACTTTGTATATCACAAACCCCTATTTCTCGTCCTAAATGTCATAGTATTTTATCCCTTTCAGCAAAATGTATGAATGCTGCAAATGATATGTGAAACAGCTTATGTTTTTTTGAAGTGGGTAAGATTCAAATCAATGATATTACAAGGAAGGGTGTTTTGTCTTTATGGTTAACAATTAGAAATAGAGTATCTCAAGTGCTTATTCTCTGCAGGTCTTTTAAAAGTTACCAGTCTTCGAGTGACATTATCCTAATTTTTTAACAGAAAAATTAGAAGAGAAAATTAAAGAACCAATTAAAGAGCCCTCTGAAGAACCTCTGCCAATGGAGACGGAGGAAGAGGATCCTAAAGAAGAGCCTATGAAGGAGATAAAGGAGGTAAAGGCCCATGATGGCCTGCTAACCTAGGAGCTAATTTCCATTGATTGGTAGTACCTGAGCATTTATTTGGTGTATTTTTAAATAATTGTTATAAGTTTAATCTCTGAAATTTTGAACTTTGAAATTTTTAAATTCAATTCTTCCTTTGAGCATGTCATTTAATTAGTTTTTATACCAAACTGAAGCCCAGAGAAGAAAGATCTGAGTAGATCCTGGACCTGATTTCCATCTTTCTTACTTGCAAACTGATGTATGTTAAAGTTAGAAGCACTACTTCATTGGATAAAGAAAGTGTGATAT
The DNA here is from genome assembly GCA_004027655.1 of Graphiurus murinus. NCBI lineage: Eukaryota > Metazoa > Chordata > Mammalia > Rodentia > Gliridae > Graphiurus > Graphiurus murinus. The sequence continues at coordinate 18,845 of PVLC010011436.1, forward strand.
ATATACACAGTGGTCTTATATAGCCATAAAGAATGAAATTATGTCATTTGCAGGAAAATAGATGGAATTGGAGACCATAATTTTGAGTGAAATATGTAAATCAGAAAAGTATCATGTTTTCTTTCATACTTGGAAGGTAGAGGGAGAAAAAAGGAATGCCGTGAAAGTAGAAGGGAGACAGGGTAGAAGAATATGATTAGGAGTAGGGGGAAGGGAAAGGAAGGAAGGGATTGGGGAGTAAAAATTATCAAATTACCCTTTTTTGGTGTGTGTGATACTAGGGATGGAACTCAGGGGTGCTCTGCCACTGAGATATACCCCCTGCCCTTTTATTTATATATTTATTGTGGTACTGGGGATTGAACCCAGGGGTGTTCTACTTCTGATATACCCCAGCCCTATTTTATTTTTTTAAAATTTTCAAACAGGGCCTCACTAAGTTTCTAAGGACCTTGCTAAGTTCTTGAGGGTGGCCTAGAACTTGTGATCCTCTTGTCTCAGCCTCCCAAGTACTGGGATTACAGAGGTGCATCACCATACTGGGCTCCTTTAATTTTGAAACAAGGTCTTGCTAGGTTGCTGAGTCTAACCTCAAACTTGTGATCTGTTTCAGCCTTTCAGTATTGGCATTACAGGCTTGTGACACCATGCCTGGCTCAAACTATATATACATATATATATGCATACAGATACGCGAATATATCACAATGAGACCTACCAATCTGTACAATTAATATGCACCAATAAAATTTTTTAAAAAAGAAGTGCAAGTGCTAGGCATGGTGGCACAAGCTTGTAATCCAAGTACTTGGGAGGCTGAAACAGGAAGATCACAGGTTTGAAGTTAGCTGTAGCAACTTAGACCCTATTTCAAAAATAAAAGGTTTAGGTTCAATCCCCAGTACCAAAGGGAAAAAAAGTGCAACTTCATATTAAAGGAATATTGGGTATATTTTATCTGTCCTCCCTATTATTGTGGAATGATCCCATTCTAACACTAAGTGTTTTATTTTGTGGAAACTCTCTTTATTCAGTGAGGGGGCTGCTAGCAGTCATGTTTCAGTACTAGCAAAGTTAGAAATCAAAAGCAACCTTAAACGAAAATGTCTCCTCTAATTTTTTATACCATAGCTTTCCATTTTGGCTCCTAAGCATGTACTTAGTACATTTGTAAGAAAGGACCAGCTGCTGCTATGTTTTGTTATTGTGGAATTCAGCTCTTTCTGTGGGGCAAGGATTTAGAATTTTTTTAGAAATTTCTGTTTGGGATCTCCCCTCCCAATTGTAGCAACAGACCTTGAGTTGAATTGGTGGTACTTTGTGGTATTTTCAGTAATAACTAATTTTTATATTTTGTTTGTGTTATTAATTAAATGTGAGGAATATCCTTTCTCTTAGGAGCCTAAAGAAGAGGAGATGACGGAAGAAGAAAAGGCTGCCCAGAAGGCAAAGCCAGTAGCTACTACTCCTATCCCTGGTACTCCATGGTATGTACTCATCTTAATCAGTTGTTTTATCTTATTTTTTCAGTTGTACTTGAATCATATTTTTTTTATGTAGGAAAAAAAAGTATTCTATGTGAAACTGGGTACAGTGACACATGCCTGTAATCCTAGCACTTAGGAAGCTGAGACAGGAGAATTGCAGGTTCAGTACCAGTGCATGATAACTTAGCCAGACCCTGGATGAAGATGAAGATAAAAAATAAAAAGGGCTATGATTGTAGCTCAGAGTTAGAATGTTCTTGAGTTCAATTCTCAGCGCCACAAAATAAATAAGTAAATAAATGAGTAAATTAATTAATTAAATTGTGTTCTTCTAACAGATATTTTGGTTCATGTTTGTTATATTTGGGGTGTTCAGACCTAAAACTCAATTGCTGCAAATGTCTTCCTCCTTTCATACTACTTTCTACTCTCTTAATGTTTATTGTTCCTAGTTCTGTACTTGAGTCACTGAGAGATCCTGAATCTACTTTTTATTGTTTAAGATGTTTTAAATTTGTTTTTACATATGTTCATGTACACACACAGGTCACTGTAATTATATTTATAGAACTGTGTGGTGTCTTTTTCTCCTCTTAGGCTTGGTTTTCCCTTTTTTTCCTTACCCCTTATCAGTGATTTCTCTTTTGTTTCTGCCCAGCTCATTTATTCCACATATGATACACATACTGCAGTGAGTTGACTTGTTTCTGAAATCTTGTAATCTATAGGTTCCCTTGCTTTTTTTCCTCTTTGTTATTGAAAAAGAATGAGTATTTTTTTTCTATAGTGTCTCAAAGTCTGAATTTTAAAAATTACCTACAAATTTCCTACAAAATAGCAAGCAGAACTGAAAGTGTGATCAGATTGAAGTTTGATCGTTTAGGAAAGACTAGTTCCTCCAAATGCATCTAGTTGGAGGTTTTTTGGTGATTTTGGCAACCATTGATGAATATTGCCTAGATCAGTGGTTTTTAGCCAGGAGTAATTTTGCTCCCCAGAGGATATTTGTCAATGTCTGAAGACAGTTTGGGTTGTCACAACTTTGAGGGTGTTAATAATCTAATAAATAGAAGCCAGGGTTGCTTCTAGCCATCCTACCATGCACAGGACATTTCCTCTAGAAATTCATTATTTGTCCCACAATTTTTTTTTTTTTTTTTTTTTTTGGTACTGGAGATTGAACCCAGAGGCATTCTACCTCCGAGCTCCACCCTCTGTCTTATTTTATTCTTTATTTTGAAACAGGGTCTCACTAAGTTGCAGAAGGCCTCACTAAGTAGCTGAGACTGGCCTCAAACCTGCAATCCTCTTGTCTCAGCCTCCCAAGTACTGGGATTACAAGTGTGCGCCACCACACCCAGCTTAGCCCACAATTTCAATAGTGTGTGCTTGAAAAACCCTGGCTTACATCCTATAAATAATTAAGGGTTTGAAGTTCTAATGTCTCTTCTCATTTATAGCTGACATTTCTTATAGTGAGATATTGTTAATATTGTCAACATTGGTTACTTAGAGGTACAGACTGTGTCTCAGTCAGCAGTCTCACTGCTGTGACCCCAGACACCTAACAATCACAACTTGAAGGAAGATTCATTTGCTCACAACTTTGGAGGTTTCAGAGGGTTTAATCTGTTAGACTGGTGAGGTCTGTGGTACTTAGGGCATGGTGGCAGGACTGTCCTCTCAGATAGAGGCTGGAAGCAGAGGGAGTGAGCAAGGGGGTCCATGGGCATATATATGGTCCCCAAGGTACACTCCCAGTGGCCCACCTCCTCCAGCCACGCCCTACCTGCCTACCTTACCACCCAATAAATCATTAATGGGTTAGTGGATTTATCTATCGATGAGATAACAGCCCTCATAATTCATAATTCAATCACTTCGCCTGAACATTCTTGAATCAATACATGACCTCTTCCAGGGCACATTCTATATCCAAACCATAACAGATTGTATCAGAAAGGACTTACAGGTTTCCTGAATAATGATTTGAGTATTATTCATATTAAATACATTTTATATATTCCTATTCATTATAGTTATCCTTTTTTTTGGCAGTACTGGGGATTGAACCCATGGGCCTTCTACCTCAGAGCTACACCCCCAGCCCTACTTTTTATTCTTTATTTTTGAAAGAGGGTCTCACTAAGTTGCAGAGGGCCTCACTAACTAGCTGAGGCTGGCCGCAAACCTTCGATCCTCCTGTCTCAGCCTCCCAAGTACTGGGATTACAAGTGTGTGTCACCACGCCCAGTTTATAGTTATCCTTATTGATGTTCATTTGTCTTATCTTTAGTTCTGTTAAGGCTGACTCCTGACCTTTTTGTTACAATTCTGTCTTTTATAACTTTCTTTCAATTTTGAAAGCTGTCCCAGGCTTATCTTGTATATTTCCTGTCTCAGAACTAGAATCAACCATTTCTCCAAGGGGCCCTGATTTCTTTTTGTGAGAAGTTTTGGCAACATAATCACTCATTTGCATTTCTCACAATAAGTCATAGAATAGCAATACCAATATTATCACTAATAAGATTTCCAAAGACAGTTTAAGTTTTTTGGTTTTTAGTTGTTTTTATGTGTAGGGTATATTATTCTAGGGACATATAGTCAATTTTTGTGTTTTAAAGACATTTGGCATTTGGTGTTTTCTTTAGTTATTCCAATGACTTGATGAACAAACATTAAAAAATAAAGAAAATATGTATCTAGTTCCAAAGTCAAAGTTACGAAAGTAGCTTATATATATGTATTTTTTTTGCGGTACTGGGGATTGAACTCAGGGGCATTCTATCTCCGAGCTATACCCCCAGCCCTATTTTTTATTCTTTTATTTGAAACTGAGTCTCACCAAGTTGCAGAGTGCCTCACTAGGTAGCTGAGGCTGGCCGCGAACCCGGATCCTCCAGTCTCAGCCTCCCGAATGCTGGGATTACAAGCGTGCGCCACCACGCCCGGCTAGTAGCTTATATTCAAAGAATAGATTGCTGAGTTGTGATTTCTCTGATCCTGTACATGAAAAGCTACTAAGCAACTCCAAATCCTCAGGCTTCATGGGATTTTAGATGTGAATCTGTCCTTAGCTAAATTTTCTTTTCGAGTTTGTATACTTTTTGCTTCTCATCATTTGTTTCTTTTTCCTTTTCTGGACCAGCTGTAATTTGTATGTGAGGTCTCTTGGATCTTGTCTCTCTTCAAGCCCCTTTTTCTCTTATGATTTATATCTATAGTTTTTGTACTCTGCTTTATTTTATTATTGATCATACAACCACTAAGTCAGGTCTGGTAGTTAACCTTCTTCAGTTCTACCCAGAATATCATAATTTGGAAAATCTTGTTCTTAAGTTCTGCAGGTCTGTTTTGGTATGTTTCTGCTGCCCTTAAAATTGGTGTATGTTTTAATTATCTTATTTCCCTCTCTCTGGTTACTCGGTCCCCTTAAACTTAGGTAGCAGTTATTTTCCCTTCTGACTCACTAGAACAAGTTCTGGTCTTTAGGCCTAGATTTTAAAAGGCTTTACTTCTCTGCTAAGATACCTGTATGAAGCTTCTCTGTGTCCATCCAACTGTGTTTAGTTTTATCTAGGTCAAGGATACCAGGCATTCCTATAAGTGGTCATTGTTTACTTTCCCCAAAGCATTCACCTATCCTGGAATGTCATGTTCTTTTCATGGAATCTTTTCTCTCCTGTTGCTCTCTCAGTCCAGAGAGAAGCTCTGTACATGTGCTTTGTGTTGGAAACCATGAGAGCCCAAGCTGCCAGTTAGTACTGTTACTACATCTTAGCAGCTCTTTGGCTCAGAAGAGGCAATTAGTTTGAAATTGAGAGTGAAGGAATAGAGTTACATTGCATAATTAATTATATTTAAGTCTATAATAGTATTAGAAAAATAGCTGTATTTGACAAAAAAAAAAACAATATGAAAGAATTATGTGAAGTTAAAAATTGTAGAATTCCACCTTCATTAACACTCTCTGGGTGGCTCAAGCTTGTAACCCCAGTACTTGGGAGGCTGAGACAGGAGGATTGCAGGTTTATGGCTAGTCTTAGCTACCTAGACTCTCTGCAACCTAGTGAGACCTTGTTTCAAAAATAAAGAATAAAAAATAGGGGTGGAGGTAGAAGGCCCCTGGGTTCAATCCCCAGTACCACAAAAAAAAAATTTTTTTGGGGGGGGGGTGGAGTAGATATTGCCAAGTAAAATTTAGAGGGCTTGGGGTAGGAGGTAGGGTTTTGCAGGTTACTCTGCCAGTTTTCCCTTGCACCCAGAGTATTATAGTCTTTTTAAATCTGTGGTAGCCTCATAAAAAAGAATCTTACCTTTCTAGAATTCTGATGTAGTTGAACCTATCATGTTTTTTGACTAAGGATTCTATTTGCATATTTTTAATGGACTTGTATATTTTCTTAATGATACAGGGTGATTTTTTTTTTTTTGTGGTGCTAGAGATGGAATCCAGGGGTGTTCTACCTTTGAGCTACACCCCCAGCCCTATTTTATTCTTTATTTTGAAACAGGGTCTCACCAAGTTGAGGAGGGCTTCACTAAGTTTCTGTGGTTGGCTGCCTACCTGTGATCCTCCTCTCTCAGCCTCCCAAGTACTGGGATTACAAGTGTGTGCCTCCATGCCCAGCTTAGGATGACTTTATATATGCTATTTAACACTTTGACACTTATACATATTACTCTCAATCTATTGAGTTTTGTTTTGGTGTCTTGTATATTTTGGGCTGGGAATATAGCTCAGTGATAGAATGCTTGTCTAGCATGTGTGAAGCCCTAGATTCAATCTCTAGCAGCACACACACACACAAAAAATAATGAGGTAAAATCGATTGTTCTTATTTATGGATTTTCCGTTTGGTGTCTATCTTAGGAAGCATCCCGACAATACCACTCCCCAAATGCAAGACTATATTACTAGTGCTTTTGCAGTCTGTCTGAATGCATGAAAGATAACCAGTTGTTCAATTTGATTGTTATCTAAATTATCAGTGAAGGAAGGTATTCTTAGTGTAACTTGAATTCCCTATTTTGGTTTCCTATTTCATATACATTAATAGATCTTTTTATCTTGATATCTTCAAATTTTGTTTTTCAGATTATTTCTCTGAAGAAAGCTTAAGAAATTAAATGTAAAATATGAACTTTCATAGTTCATATATATATATGTATATTGGCATTTTCTTCTTTTTCATGACCTAGGTTGGATAATTTTTTGAAAATCAATAGGGATGAACATTAGAAGCATTTTGTATTCTCTATGATATAGAAACTTCTCTATAAACACATACACACACATAAGAAACCATCATCTGCAAGTAGAAATGCTTTTATTACTTTCTCTTTTGTGTCTTTTATTACTTTTTTCTTTTATTGCTACAACCTTTAGGATAGTGTTAGAGGAGGTGAAAATGGGCATATGTGATTTGTTTCCATTATCAAAGACACACAGTTCAGTCTTATCAGATATGTTATTAGCTATAGGTTTGTCATAGGTCCTTTTATCAGATTGAGGAAGTTCCCTGCTATTCTTCATTTGCTAGTTTTGTTTTTTAATCTTCAACCTGAATCTTTTGAAATCCTTTTCTCCTTCAATCTTTTTTTTTTTTTTTTTTTTTTGCGGTACTGGAGATTGAACTCAGGGGCATTCTACCTCCAAGTTATACCCCCAGCCCTATTTTTTATTCTTTATTTTGAAACAGGGTCTCACTAAGTTGTGGAGGGTCTCACTAAATAGCTGAGGCTGGCCGTGAACCCGGATCCTCCGGTCTTAGCCTCCCAAATGCTGGGATTACAAACGTGTGCCTTCAATCTTTTAATATGGGGAATTCCCCTTACTTTTGAATGTTAAACTAGTTTTTATGCTTCTTTGATATACATATTTATGTTGTTTACCATACTGGGAGACTTGCTGGATATTATGTTTTTAGAAGTATTTTGTATATATGTGTGTACCCCATCTTTTTCTCCACTCTTTCTGGGATCCCAGTGACATATATGTTCGATATTTTGTTAAAGTCTCATAGCTTCCTCTTTAGAAAGCTCTCATTTTTTTCCCCTTTTCTCCTTTTTTCAGGTGAGATAATTATTGACCCATCTTCTAGTTCCATGTTTCCTGTTATCTCTCTGCCCTTGAGCCAATTCAGTAAAATTAATTTCAAGTTTTTTTTTTTTTTTTCAAGTACTAGGGATTGAACCCAGAGGCATTCTACCTCCATGCTATCCCCCCAGCCCTATTTTTTATTCTTTATTTTGAAACAGGGTCTCACTAAGTTGTGGAGGGCCTAAGTAGCATAGGCTGGCCGTGAACCTGCGATCCTACTGTCTCAGCCTCTCAAGTGCTGGGATTACAAGTGTGTCCCAGTATGTCCTGCAATTTCAGTTATTTATAATTTCTAGAATTTTCATGTGGAAGCTGAGCATGGTGGAGCACGCCTGTAATCCCTGCACTTGGGAGGCTACGACAGGAAGATTGCAGGTTCGAGGACAGCCTCAGCAGGTAGTGAAGACTCATCAGCCTAGCGAGACCCTGTTTCTAAATAAGAAATAAAATTAGGCTGGAGGTGTAGCTCAAAGGTTGGATGCCTCTGGGTTCCATCCCTAATACCACAAAAATAAAATAAAATAAAATTTCCTTTTGGCTCTTTTTTTTTTTTTTTCCTTTTGTAACACTGAAGATTGAACCCAGGGGCATTCTGTCTCTGAGTACAATCCCCATCTCTATTTTATTTTTTATTTTGAAACAGGATCTCACTAAGTTGCAGGAGGCCTTGCTAAGTTGCTGAGGCTGGCCGTAAACCTTTGACCCTCCTGTGCACCACCATCCAGCTCCAGCTTCTAATTTCTACTGAGAACTTTCTTTGATTTCTTTTAAATGTAGTGTGTGTTTTTTTTTAATATCAAGAAGTCTATTATTCCGATGCATGTGTATCTGTTTATAGCCACACAATTCATAATTGCCAAACTATGGAACCAGCCAAGATGTCCATTAACAGATGAATGGATTACAAAACTATGGGATATGTACACAATGGAATTTTACTCAGCCATAAAGAAAAACAAAATCAGGCTCAGCGTGGTGGCGCACACTTGTAATCCCAGCATTTGGGAGGCTGAGACTGGAGGATCTGGGTTCAAGGCCAGCCTCAGCTACTTAGTGAGGCCTCTGCAACTTAGTGAGACCCTGTTTCAAAATAAAGAATGAAAAATAGGGCTGGGGGTATAGTTCAGTCCTCAGTACCGCAAAAAAAAAAAAAAAAAAGAAAAGAAAAACAAAATCATGTTATTTGCAGGGAAATGGATGGAACTGGAAAACATTATGTTAAGTAAGATTAGTCAGTAACAAAAAGTAAAAAAACGGATGTTCTCCCTAATATGTGGAAGCTAGGGAGAAAGTGAGACTTAAGAGGGACTCTAGATGCAGAAGAAGAAACCTTAGATGAGCAAAAGGTGACTAAACGGAAGGCGATGGGGGAGGGCACCGTAGTGATGATGTACTTTCATAAACATATCAAAGTCAATCACTAAACTAAGTCAGTCACTAAACTGAACTTGAGAAGGAAGGAGAGGGAGGGAGTGGGGTAGGAATTGAGGAAGGGTTAAATGAGAAATGTGTGCATGTATGCTTTTACATTATTTCCACATCTAGATTACTTTGGGCTTAACAGCTGTTGTTTAACTTGGTTATCTGGCCACAAAGATTTGGTTTTTGCAGTGCTCCCTGCTGCAACTCTGGACCACTGTCAGGTTAAAACTTAGGAGGACAGAAAATAGGAAATGTATTCCCTTGCAGTTGCTTCTGTAAATTTTGACTCTCTATACTTTCGACTGTTGGTTTATTTATTTAAAACAATTTTGTAGAGTCCTGGAAGGTATGGCAGTGCACACCTATAATCCCAGCTACTCAGGAGTCTGAGGCAGGAGGATTGCAAATTAGAGAATAGCCTAGAGCCGGATGTGGTGGTACACACTTTTAATCCTAGTACTTGGGAGGCCGAGACAGGAGGATTGCAGGTTTGAGGACAGCCTCAGCAACTTGTGAAGCCCTCTGCAACTTAGTGAGACACTGTTTCAAAATAAGGAATAAAATAGGGATGGGGGTAGAATGCCCTTAGAGTCAATCTAAAGTAAACCACCCCCCCCCCACACACACACGAAATGAAGGATAGCCTAGGCAACTTAGTGAGCCTTGTCTCAAAAAATATAGAGGGCTGAAGAATGTAGCTCAGTGGTAGGACATTCCTGGATTTAGCCCTCAGTACTGCAAAAAACGAACTTTACAGAGTCTTCTCACTTACTTTTCTATTTTGTCTTCATTCTCTAGTGGGAAAAAAAGCAGGATCAGTGGGCTCTGGTGCCCTAGAGCAGTTGGTACTTCCCCTTAGTTTTGTTTTGTTTTTTGGTGGTACTGGGAATTGAACTCGGGGGCTTTCTACCTCCGAGCTATACCCCTAGCCCTATTTTTTATTCTTTATTTTGAAACAGGGTCTCACTAAGTTGCAGGGGGCCTCACTAAGTAGCTGAGATTGGCTGTGAACCTGTGATCCTATCTCAGCTTCCCAAGTACTGGTATACAAGGGTGCCCCACCACGCCCGGCTTAGTAATCATTTTTGTTACAGAGAAATTCTGCTACAGAGAAATTCTCCCCCTTAGTTTTTAATACCGTATATAAACAGATCTTAAAGGCTTCCGAGAAGGTTGCATTGATATATAATTTTGATTTATTATTACATATTAATGTTAAGAACTACTGTGTAATAGGTAGGATGCTTTGGTTATGTTTCATAAACTTTAGAGCTGCCAAATAGCATTAAACTCATTCTTTATGATGGTTTAAATTTTAGTAATTTCAAATTGAGTGCCAAACAAAGTTCCTTAATACTCTTGGCTGATTGCAAAGTGATTTGCTTTTCCTGGTTTTTACAATATATTGTGCTGCTGTTTTTACTTGAGCCAGTCAGCTTTTTTTGTTCATAAGGATGTTTAGTTCTCTATAAATAACTGTTAGTAACTTGTCAATCTTTTGACAGGTTGACATTAAAAGACCTAGCTATGAAATATGTTCTGTAACATAAGAAAATGATTATTTCGAATCAATTCTTAGGTGTGTTGTGTGGACTGGTGATGAGCGGGTCTTCTTTTATAATCCCACCACCCGACTTTCTATGTGGGACCGACCTGATGATTTGATTGGAAGGGCAGATGTTGACAAAATTATTCAGGAGCCCCCTCATAAAAAAGGATTGGAAGACATGAAGAAACTAAGTAAGTTTTAAATGAGGAATTTACTCTCTTACTTTTAATAGCCTTTTAATATTTTGATAGAAATTGTGAAAGTCATTTAAAAATAGTTTTTAGAAATAAATTACTCACCCATGCATGTTGGTGCATACTTGTAATCCCAGTATTTGGGAGGCTGAGACAGGAGGATCACAGGTTTGCAGCCATGCTCAGCTACTTAGCCAGGCCCTTCACAACTTAGTGAAACCCTCTTCAAAACAAAGAATAAATAGGGCTGGGGGTATAGCTCGCAGGTAGAATGCCCTTGGTTACAATCCCCAGTACCACAATACATAAATAAATAAATAACTCTTCTGGTTGTAATATAGTCATAGAGATATAAAACATAAGGAGAAGTTGAATACAGTTAATTTATAGTCCTTATTTATACTTTCAGTTAATCCAAGATAGATATGTTGGAACTAAGATTGTTTGCTTGATGCTTATCAATACTACTGAATCAGTCTTCAGCCTTTCAGCCCCTCTTGGGATTAGTGGTATATATTTTTGCAATAATCAAAACTGTACAAAGTAGTTTTTAATATTTTGTTTTGTAAAATAGAAAATGCAAATTTTGTAAAAATGTAAAGTTTTAGTCTTTTAACAAGCCTTAGTCCTGAGAATATAGAGACACAAACTTTAAATGTTTTTTTTTTTTTAATCTCATGTTCAGATAGCATTTCAAAATATCGAGGACACACATTTATAAATAATTTTTATTGTATATTATGTTTCTTATTGATGATGTTTTTATAGAACCCCTTCTCCACATGGTATAAAAGTATGATAAGTCATTTCATACTACTAATAAAACAAATCTAAATATGTCTTTTATAGTGATTGAAACATTTTTATGGAGGGTATGTATGTGATGGTACTGATGTTTTCTGCTTATAAGTAGTTTCTGAATCAGTGCAACTTTTCCTGTCTGGTGCTTGAAGGTACTCTGCACCCATTTTTCCCCCTTCAGCAATATTTGTTTTATATATGTGATAATAATGTATAACTGTAGTATTAAAAGATGCCAAGAAAGTATATGACTTGCTTTTGTGTTTCATGAGTGTTTTCAAATATTTGATTCATTCATCTGATAAATACATTGCCATGTGTCATAAAAAACGTACTGTAAATTCTGAATCAGAAAAGTTAATATATTTTTCAAGTTAAAGTTTGGGCGAAAAACATTTCAATATGAATTAAAAATTTAATGAAATGGAGAATAAGTAGAAGTATAGAATTGTTATACGTTAATGTCTTGTACAAAAGTAGATGTGAAGAGGTGGGTATTTTATGCAAACAATAGTTTTTACAGAAAAGGTTGTGAAACATGCATTTAACTGTTCATGACAATATTTGAAATGTTTTTGCCAGGACACGCGACCCCGACAATGCTGTCCATCCAAAAGTGGCAGTTCTCTATGAGTGCAAGTGAGTGAAATAACTACAAATTGCAACTTCTTTTTAATGCCGTTAAAGCAAGTATTCTGATACTAAGAGAAGGATTCACACTTAGTTTATTGCTTGGTTGCTTATTTTTATTCAAAGTTTTAATAAAATTTTGTCTTATAGTTAAAGAAGAACAAGAATTAATGGAAGAGATTAATGAAGATGAGCCTGTGAAAGCAAAAAAACGGAAGTAAGTAATGAATATAGTTTGTGCAATTCCAGGCAGATTTACTTTTTAACATTGATTAGGTTACCAGTTTGTGATTGAAAGGGATAGGTTATATGTTATTAGGAGACAGAAGTCATTATTGCTTTCTTAGACCTGATATTACAAAACTTTGTTTTATACTGTATAGAAATGGTGTCCAGCCGGGCGTGGTGGCGCACGCTTGTAATCCCAGCTTTCGGGAGGCTGAGACCGGAGGATACAGGTTCGCGGCCAGCCTCAGCTACCTAGTGAGGCACTCCGCAACTTAGTGAGACCCTGTTTCAAAATAAAGAGTAAAAAATAGGGCTGGGTGTGTAGCTCGGAAGTAGAGCACCCCTGAGTTCAAACCCCAGTACCGCAAAAGAAAAAAAAAAAGAAAGAAAGAAATGGTGTCCTCTCTGTTGCTAGACTTGGAGAAGATTTTGTTATTCAATATGTATTATGAAGCCAAATGACTTTCTAGGAATTAGTTGAATAATTCTTCATAGAAATTCACTAGGTCTAAATTTTATTAAAAATTACTTTTTCCAATATAGACCCCAACAGACACCATTCCAGAAATATCACACAAATGGAAACAGACTTCTTTCTGTTTACTTACGTTCTGTTTACTTATCTTGAAGAGTAGACTCATGAGCTGAGAAAGTGCTCTGAGAGAAAGAGATTGCTAGAAGTCAGAGTATTAGCTTGGCTAGTATACTAGAGTTGGGCAAAATGTGAATGTTACTTATGGGGGTGGAAGGTCGGGTTGGAGGGTCTGTGTCATGGGAATGGGACCATTATTTAGCAGCAAAAAGAAAACTTTAAAGATATTATTAGGGGCTGGTTAATCATCATCTTAATCAGAAAAGGACAGATTGAATGCAGCCAAATTATGGCAAAGGAAATGAGTATGACAACCCCTGTCACTTGTGGTTCTTTATCACAAATTTTGTTTATTGGCAGCGGTGTTAAAGAAATTAAAATATTAAAGAGAATCACTTGTAACCTTGACACAGTTATTCTCATTTTTAGAATTGTCTTTATAGTTATTGACCAAATGTGTTTTTATTAGTTGTGATTAACCAGTTTTGTGTTTTTTTAAAAAATTCTGAATAAGATATTTGTTTTCTTAATTAAAAATGACTGTATTCATTCTGTTTATGTACCATAATTTTGGATGTTTCTATGATGTTAAACTTTTAGGTTGTTTTTAATTGTTTGTTCTTATAGACAACTCTGTAAGGTTTTTAACTGCTTTTATCAGGAGAATGTCAAAGAAGTCCTTTATGTGGATTGCCCGAGCTTCTCTATTTAGGTACAAAGCTAAAAGCCTATTTTTCCTGGCTTAGTTTTTCTTTTATTTATTTTATTGAGATAGATAGTGATAGTTTGTATTGTGACATTTTCATTTACTATAATATTATTAAGGTTATTTGTTTTCATTAGTTATTATGTTTCTTGGATGTCTTTTAACTATATAAGTAGTTCTTAAATGAATTATTTTAAGAGGGTATATTGCTTGGCAAATTACTTTTACCTGTTTGTTTTGTGCATATCTTAGGTCACAGACTATCTCGCTAAGGTCCTGCAGGTCATGGACTGTGTCTTCTATTTCTTTTGATTCATTCCCTAAGTTGCTAATAACCTCTCACTTAGATTTGTGGGTGAGCCTTAGTTCCATTGAAATCTTCTGGGCTACCTGCAGTTCCCTATATATATGTTTTTGAATTTCCAGTAAAGTGTAGGAAATATAAACTACTTTTTATAATGCTATATATTTAGTAGATCATATTTAAGAAGGAAGATCTGTTCAAATACATCTGAATATTATTGAATTACTTTTGGATTATTTACATAAATGGGCCTTTTTCATAGTACTTATATTTTGAGAGGTGACTTGATTTCATGTTTACAATCTCACTGGAGTACCACACAAGTAACAGGCCTACCATTAGCCTTGAGGTGCATTTTTGGAGGAACAAGAAATAGTTTAGTCATTGATGAACAGTTCTAATTCCTACTACTACTTCCTAACTACTCCTGGGCCCATTTTGCTCTCTGGGACCTGTCCTTCAACTTAAATCTCAACTTAATCACCCATGAAGTGAGTAATAAAAATGTCAGGTAGGTAAGGTATATATCTCACATATCCACTTGGCCAAGTTTGCAGATATTTTAATTTTATTATTAGAATAAATGAGATTACTAAGATAACAATTCCAATTTTTATTGTATTTTGCAATTATTTTATGAATTTATAATATACAAAGTTTTGGAGAACTGCAGTTTTTTTATATCATTTCTAGAACTAAAAAAAAAAATATTCTGTGCTGTTTGATTCTAACTTGTTTTATAAGCAGTGCTACATATGCCTTTTGCACTTAGTGTATCAACTAGCAGAAAGACAGCACATTAAAAATATGTATTTTTTCCTAACAATATAGCCACTCTAACATCATTAGAAACGCATTGTAGTTTTTATATTATTAGAATGAAAATTGTTTATCCCTAAAATTGAAACCCTCAATGTAATTTGTTTTTGCCAAAAATATGCGGCTCAGTAGTGAGTCTTCAAAATTCCATTGATTTAAAGATTTTGGTAGGATTTCTTATTAATATTTTGCCAGTTGATGCCTCATTTTTTATTTTTATAGGAGAGATGATAATAAAGACATTGACTCAGAGAAAGAAGCTGCCATGGAAGCTGAAATTAAAGCTGCCCGAGAAAGGGCCATTGTCCCTCTGGAGGCCCGAATGAAGCAGTTCAAGGACATGCTGCTAGAGAGAGGGGTCAGAAAACAATCTTTGGGGGAGATATTTCTGTTTTGTATAAGTAATATAAATATGTCTTGCTAAAAGGTCAAATCTAAGGTTAGTGCTCATGTTGTGGGGGCGGGGTAGGGGAACACTATCGACTTAATGTACATTATTTGAAACAGCCTTTTCCTTGGCTAATCATATCATGTTTAACTAAATGCCATTTTACTGTCCTTTTAAGTACAAATAACATTTAACATTTTGGGGGTCATTTAATTTTGGTGAGTAATATATGCAAGTATTAACATTACAGAATGGCGGACTCCTTCGGATAGGTAAGGTATATATGATTCTTCCTTTGATATCTTCAGAGTGACTTTTGGTTAAATGAGAATTCATACTTTTTGATATTATTAGAAGCTTAATTAAGAAAGAATTTCAACCTTTGGGTTATGTTCACAGATTCATCTGAATAAGTAAAATTGTTCAATTTTAAATTGCATTGTTCACAAGATTGGAGCTAGTGTGGCAAATCAAAATGCAAATCTTCAAGGCTTTTTCTGATGTACTGATTTTTAAAATGTCACACAGTAGTGGTTATTTTCATGAGTAATTAAGTGTGTGCTATTTCTATATAATACAGAAACGTTCAGAGCCAATTAGTGTGGAAATTCACTTTTGCTAGCCTCCCACTGCTTGTCATTTATTAGTGATGGAAACTTCAGTATGGTTTTTATGTCTCTTTAATAAGCAGATGTCCTGTAGATTTCAAGCGAAATTATGACCTTTATGTTTTTAGAGCAAACTTAATTATGAGGCAATACATTTTATTTTAAAGGTGTCTGCCTTTTCAACATGGGAGAAGGAGTTGCACAAGATAGTTTTTGACCCTCGATACTTACTTCTCAATCCTAAAGAAAGAAAACAGGTAAAAGGAAAATAACACTGTCGGGGATGTATGTATCTTTAGACAGCATAATTCTTAAGGAATAAAGTGCCATCTTATATGTAAGATAGTTTTAAATGCTTATATCCATTTACTTTTGGGGGGACAGATAGTACAAATGTAGAGAAAAATAGTGAAATACAAATAAGTACAAAAGGAAAAAAATAGTCTACATGCCTACTGTTGATAACTGTTGAACATTTTGCCTTAGAGCTTTCTTAATCAGTATGTACAAACATGTACTTACGTATGTATGTATATATAGTAGATAGACAATATTTAAAGACATAAACAATATTTTAGATAGACATAAACATATTGTTTAGACATAAACAATATAGTAGATAGACAATATTTAAAGACACAAATACATACACAAAGCTCACATCTAAGTAGCATCTATTAAACTATTTTCATCATAATCTTAGAAAAAATCACGGACTTCAGGATCTCTGTTAAACTAGGATTGCTAAACTGCCAGTTAGTCCCATGATGATTCAGAGACACATACCACCTTATGGTGATTACTTCTTTCTTTAAAGCATGCACACTTTCAATTTAAATACTGAATTACCTGAACCATCCTTACACTGATTTCTGTAAAATGGTGAGTATTTGAGCGACTTGCTATAGTGCTATTAAGCTATAAGTTCTCTTTTGATAACAATAGAGGATATTTTTACTTTTTATTTTTGGTACTGGAGGTTGAACCCAGGGGCATTCTACCTCCGAGCTACATCTGTTTTTTTATTCTTTATTTTGAAACAGGGTCTCACTAAGTTGCAGAGGGCCTCACTAGATAGGCTGAGGCTGGCCACAATCTCAGATTCTCCTGTCTCGGCCTCCCAAATACTGGGATTATAAGCATGCACCACCATGCCCAGCTCCAATCTCCACTGTAATGAGGAGAAAAAATTTATAGTGTGCCAGACATGTGTTTTAGTACTTGTAATAGACATGGCTTTACAATGAATTTATATCTACATTTCAAGCTTGGCAGCTATTTTATTTATTAAACTGTTTGTATGTGATTATCTCATTCTCATCTCAGTTTGATGTCCCTATCAAATCATATTAATGAACTTTGATTCTTTACTTTCCCCATTTCCGTTGTATCAGCAAATATACCTCCAAAACATCTAATGTCTTATTCGCCATTTCCCTCACTCATGCCCTACTCTAGTTTTCGATATGGAAACATACCATACCTTTCATTTCCAGGAGATTCTTTTGTATTCTTTTTTCCTCCCTCCAATTTTCTTCTGTTTTGTCATTTTGGGACAGAGAATTTGTCTTCCATTGTCAGTTTTTAAACTTTCTATATGATTTTCTAAAACAACTCTTCAATTTGATTTTTCACTTCTTTTCTCATCTTTCAGTTTCTAAGAGTTTTATGTTGTTTTGAGGTATTTTCCTTGATTTATGGTAATAGTATATTTTCTTAAGTCCATGAGATGGTTTAGTACTGATTTTTTTCTTTTAACTTTTTATTTTATGGCATAGCCTCTGATTCCATTGAGTTTTTCTGTTTAGAGCTCTACTTTTTGTGTTAGAGAATTTCCTTAGCTGTCTTGTAGCTTCTGCCTCAATGATTAAGGGTGAAAAACTAAAACACTGTTTGGGCACTCTTAGCATATGAATGTACCCTCATGATTTGAGATTTTACTCCAGAGTGCTGGTTCTCAACCAGAGATAGTTTTGCACCCAGGAGACATTTTTGATTGTCACAACTAAAGAGCTGTTGCTGGCATCTAGTAGGTAGATGCCAGGGATGCTGCTAAATATCCAACCTCAAATGTTAACAATGCCATTGCTGAGAAATCTGTGGTAAGATGATACCGGTTGGTTTGATGAGAATCTCCTGGAGGCAGTATTTTTTAGGTGGGTTAGATTTCTGATAAGGGTGTCTAGTACCCTGCCTCGGCAGCTGCTTTGATTCTGAGAGAACTGTGTATAATGTTGGTAAGTGTTTGGAAAATCCTTATATTCTCAGTCTGGTAAACTTCATTCTTAGTTCATGGGACACTTTGTTTTACCTTGTAGAGCAGGGATCAGCTTAATTTTAATGGAAAGGGTTAAATAATTAATATTTTAGGCATTGTGGATCATTCTGTCTCTCATAATTGTATAACTGGTGATTCAGTATGAAAGCACTCATAGACTATGTAAAGGAATGAGCATAACTATGTTCAAGTAAAGCTTTATTGGACCCTGACATTTGGATTTCATTTAGTTTTCATATGTCATGAAATTTTTTCCAGCCCTTAAAAAAATGTAAAAGTTATTAATGAACTGTATGAAAACAATTTGCCAGCCCTGGTTTGCCAACCCTTTGCTCTAGAGTATATCTACTTGCCTTTTTCTGGAGTGTAAGAGTGATAGTGTCCAAGCCGGGCGTGTTGGCGCACGCTTGTAATCCCAGCATTTGGGAGGCTGAGACCAGAGGATCTGGGTTCACTGCCAGCCTCAGCTACCTAATGAGGCCCTCCGTAACTCAGTGATACCCTGTTTCAAAATAAAGAATACAAAATAGGACAGGGGGTATAGCTCAGAGGTAGAATGCCCCTGAGTTCAATCCTCAGTACCAAAAAAAAAAAAAAAAAAAGAGTGTTAGTGTCCAAAAACTTAAAGTTGATAAGGAAATCTAGCAATTGAACATCTTGTGGCTTTTTTTGTTTGTTTGTTTTTTAAAGAAATATGAAAGATTATTTAAGTCAAGGAAAGATAGAAGATAGAATTGACTCCCCATACACACAGGGGAGAGGGGTCTTGAGAATAACCCTAACTGCTTCTTAAATAGCCTTTCAACAATTATTTCTTACTATAGTTGTTTTACACTGGAACTTCTTTGTCTGGTGCTACCAATTCCTGAGCGATTTTAGAATTCTCTGGTTAAAAGTAAATAAATAGGCTGCTTCTTGGTCCTCTCGACTGTTGACTTGTGTCACCTGTCATGCCTGTTAGATCCTTTACCCCTTGCCTCTCTCAGAAGACTTGCAACTTTCCAAGTTGCTATCTCTTATTACCCTGCCTTTGTTGATTTCTGACCCTTAAAAGAAAGAAATTCCTCTACTGTCATTTTATTATGGTTTGAAGAAGGTGGGAATTGGATGTTCAGTTCATCATCTTGACTGTACTTTTTTTTTGAGGTGGGGTCTTTCTGTGTTGCTCAGTCCCTATTTGGATCATGATTCTCCCATCTTATTCTCCCAAGTAGCTGACTCTACATTAATAAGGAGAGAAAAATATCGATTTAAAGTATGATTATAGCTGAGTGTGATGGTCCACACTTGTAATCCCAGTACTTGGGGAGGCTGAGATGGGAGGATCACAGGTTTGCATTCAGCCTCAGCAACTTAGTGAGGCCCTCTGCAACTTAGTGAGACCCTGTTTCAAACTAAAGAATAAAATAGAGCTGGGGGTGTAGCTCAGAGGTTGAATACTCCTGAGTTCCATCCCTAGTACCACCAAAAAACAAAAGCATTGAAGTAAAATTAAACTATACATTTGATATTTTTTCTATAGAGAGTGAAGAAGACTATGCTGTTTCTTGCACATTTTTAAGTTGTTTGAAGTTATTTATAATAATCATGTATTTGTTTATAATCAGGGAAAAATTACAAAATTAAGGAGGTTTGGCTTCCTTTTTTATCGGTACTGGGGATTGAACTCAGGTGTTCTACCTCCGATCTACACCCCCAGCCCGATTTTTTTTTTTTTTTTTTTTTTTAAGACAGGATTTCGCTAAGTTGCTGAAGCTGTTCTTGAACCTGTGATTCTCCTGTCTCAGCCTCCCAAGTACTGAGATTACAAGCATGCACCACCATGCCTGGCTTAATTTAGCTTTCATTCTTTTGTTCTAGAACCTAAGCAGAGACCTATATGCTTGTATAGCACTTCAGTGAAGCTTTATAGTGAGACTTGCTATAACCTATTTTTAACTGTCTATTACTAGTATATTTTTCCTGTGGCAGTTGGGACAAAGACATCATTGGGTAGTTAAAATACCTATATGAAAGACTAACTTATCAAATTGGTGTATTTTTGTGATAGGTGTTTGATCAGTATGTAAAGACCAGGGCAGAGGAAGAACGCAGGGAAAAGAAAAACAAAATAATGCAAGCCAAGGAAGATTTCAAAAAAATGATGGAAGAAGCAAAGTTTAATCCAAGGTATGTGGTTTATTATTGTCAAATATCAAAGTATGTATGCATTTTCTCCTAAGATTAGTTAATGTGTGTATATTGTCTGTGTCTTGGATATTTGGATATGAAAAGCTCCACATTTGTTTATTGCTTTCTGCCTTTCTAGTCTTTATTCTTAAAATGTTTCCTTTAGAGGAACCCTGCAGGTGCCTTTGATTTAAGTGTCTCCCTGTGGAAATATGTTCTTCTCCAGAAAATGGCAAATGATTTAAAATCTGTTTCTGTCTTCATAAAGTTCTATGTAAAATAAACTGCAGAGGAGAAACATTTTGATCAAACTGAAGTGTGGTGAAGGACCTTTCATTTCAAAGTTTTCTAAGTTTCTAGATTGTAATCTTGTCTGACATTTTCAGTTGATTGTTAAAGTGTATTGAATAAAAATGAGACATTTTAAACTCCGTCTAGCACTATAATAATATCAGCAATTATTGTATATTTTATGTGCATTTAAAGCATATATTTTTATATATATACCTCATTAAATCTTCAGAACAATCAATATGATTTCGGTAGGCATGTCATATCTATTTTACATGTAAGAAAGTAAAGCTAGCAAATTAGGTGGTGAAACTGGAATTTCTTCTTGATTCCAGTATTGCATAGAATAATACCAGTGGGAAGAAATATACTTAATATGGTTTAGTTGCAACAGTACTGATATTAGGTTATTGTGAATATCTCAGTACATGGAGAATTTCTTTTATCTTTTTTGAGACAGGGCCTCTCTGTATTGCTTAGGCTGGCCTTAAACTCCTGGGTTCAAATGATCAGTCCTCTTACCTCAGACTCACAAGTGCTATAACTGTAGGTATGTTCCACCTCACCCAGCCATTAAACTGTGTGTTTATTTTTTCAGTGGTGGGAGACCGCCTCAGGACCTCGTCCATGCTAGGCAAATGTTCTACCACCGAGCAATATATTCCCAGCCCCATGGATTTTTTAAAAATTGAACCCAGGGGCATTCTACCTCTGAGCTACATTCCCAGCCCTATTTTTATTCTTTATTTTGAAACAGGGTCTCACTAATTTGTGGAGGGCCTCACAAAGTAGCTGAGGCTGGCCATGAACTTGTGATCCTCCTGTCTCAGCCTCCCAAGTACTGGGATTACAAGCATGCCCCAACACACCCAGCTCCCAAGGAAATTTTCAGAAACTGTAGGGTAGAATCATGGAGTCTCTGGGTTAAATAAGACTTTTTATAAAAGTTTATCTTACCTAAAAAGTTACTTTTGTTAATGTAGGTAGGGAAGAGTGATGGTATTTGTAGATAGTATCTTTAGTGTTTTTTGAAATTTCAAAAGAAACCTATGATATTAATGTAAAAATTCAGAAAATACAGCTAATAAAGAATTTGCGGCCATGAATATTCTTCAGGGGATAGTAGAATTTTAGACTCTATGGGTGGTCTAGGGCTTTTTCTTAGAAGAGTGAATTCATGGTTCACTCATTCATGCCCCCCCAAATGTCTCTTATACACAGTATAAAAGTATATCACTGGGTATAAAAGACATTTTGGGGGCAGTTGAGGAAATTTAAATATGTATTAGATATTTGATAACATTAGAAAATTTTTAATTTTCTTGAGTTATGGTTATGGCAGAAGGCTTTACTCTTAGGGGTTGCATGCTGAAATAATTAAAGATGAAGGTTTATGATAGCTGCAGCTTTATTTTCAAAATATTTGATAAGATATATATATTTTTTTAAATCGATGGGTTTGGGAAGAATTGAAACTCCAAAGAGGTTTTTCTTTTCTAAATCTAAGTCTTATTGTATTATGGTGTCCTGTTGGTGTTCCTTTTGAGCAGATATGTGTTACCTTGCAGGTTAATGCGGAACTAAAATCATCAAGTAGTCTGAGCATTGTGCTATATTGCTACTCTGGTACCTTTAACTCTAGCATATAGACTAAGACCATTTTTAGTCAGTAGAAGAAAGATAGAACTTAAAAGTGAGAAAATACTGTTCATTTAACTAATTTTTTTTTTTAATTAGAATACCATTATCAGAAGACTCTTTAGTGCAGCTAGTAAATAGAGAATACTGGTATTTGTTCCAGGGGAGAATTACTTAACTGTGCTTATATCTTATGTGTCTTTTTTTTCTTCTTTTCTTTTTTAATGGAAATTTCAGACATACTTTCATCGAGTATATTTTCATCCTCCCATCTCCTATTATAAAATCACCTGTTTATAAAATCCCAAAAGGATGTTTTTAAATCAAGTCTTTAAGTAATGCTTTTCATAGTTACAGAATATCATCTAAAAACATCTCCACAACTTGATGAGTAAAACTTAGTTTTAATCTAAAACAATTCAGTTCTCACTTTTATTTACATTTTAAAAGGTTTCTTAAGCCTAAGTCATTTTTTTATCTTAAAATTATAAAACAAGGTGCTTAATTTGTCATGAAAACAGGCTTAATGGACTTCGTGTGATCTGATTACTGGGATGCATATTTTTATTTTACCTTAAAATTTTTTTATGATTGTATCATTTTAAACCAGGTCTGCAATTATTTTGTTATTTAAACTGTTGGAACCAGGAGTGGTGGTGCAAGCTTGTAATCTCAGTACTTGGGAGGCTGAGACAGGAGGACTGAAGATTCAAAGCCAGCCTCGACAACTTGTCGAGGCTCTCAGAAACCTAGGGAGACCCTTTTTCTAAATAAGAAATAAAATTGGGTTGAGGGTATAGCTTGGGTTCAATCCCCAGTGCCTATAAAAAAGTATATAAATAAACAAACTGTTGAAGCCGGGCGTGGTGGCGCACACTTGTAATCCCAGCATTTGGGGGGTTGAGACCGGAGGATCCGCGTTTGCGGCCAGCCTCAGCTACCTAATGAGGCACTCCGCAACTTAGACTCGGTTTCAAAATAAAGAATAAAAAATAGGGCTGGGGGTATAGCTCGGAGGTAGAACGCCCCCGAGTTCAATCCTCAGTACCGCAAAAAGAAAAACATAAATAAATAAACTGTTGAATTAATGAAAGTTTGTAAGTAGCTTGGTTTATACAAAAGATAATTAGATTATGATTGAGCTTTGGCTAGCAAAAGCTTTAAAAGATCAAATTTACCTGTGAGTGCTACTCTTAATCTTTAGCAGGTGTCTTAAATTAAAAAATTAACCAGTTGAATTTTTTCTTCATAAAGTTATAACATAGTCTTTGTTCTAACACAGAAGAGAAGGTGTTTTATTTCTTCATTGAAATACTTTTTAAGGGTGAAATAAGCTTTATTTTCCTTTTTAGAAATATGCTAAATATTGGAGTATTATAAGAGCAAATTTTTACAGCATGAAAGCTTTCAATACTAAAATATATAACCAGTATATATGAAAATTTATAATGCCTTGTAAAACACACTTCTTATTTTAATACTTGTCTTCATTACCCCAGTAGACCTAATCTTATTTTTTAATCTACTTAGATTTCTCGGAACATTTTTAGTGTATAAATTGATATTTTTTCAAGTTTGGGGTAGTAATTTTTCTGCCCTCATTCACTCAAGTGTTTGATATTATGTCACACATCCCTCCAGCCTTTTTATTATTATTCTCTTTTGATTAGGTAATTGTTAATATAAACTCAAGTAAATAACTTTTCTATGTCTACTCATGTTAAGCCTACATGGTTAATTTTTCCTATCAAAGTTCTGTTTTATGTTTTACATATATGTTGAAACAACTTCTTTGTTCATTTATTAACATGTTTTCAGTTGTTCGAACCAATTTTTCTTTAATTCTTTCAATGTGACTATAATAATTTTTAACATAATTGTCTGTTGGGCACAGGGGCGCACTACTGTAATCCTAGTACTTGAGAGTCAGAGACAGGAGGATGGCAGGTTCAAGGCCGGCCTTGGTAACTTGGCGAGGCCCTCAAAAACCTAGTAAGACCCTGTTTCCAAATAAGAAATAAAATCAGACTGTGGTTAGTGATTGGCACAACACTGGCGTGGAATTAGGAGACTAAACATTTGTTACTTGGGGGAAAAAAGGCAGGATATCAAGAGATTATTTATGTGCTTCAGTAGACTTACGAGCTAATCTACTTCTACCCTAAGATAAGCTAAGTCCTAGAAGTAAAAATAACTTTTTGGATTAGCTCTCTTTCCATAGCAATGGTAAAACTAGACACAGTATTTGAGGCAACTAATTTCAAGCAAAGTAAAATTGAGGTGACTGAAAAAAAGGAAGTTCATGAAGTGAACACCACTACCATCAGACAGTTTGATTTCAGATAATCTCCTACAGTGTAGATAGCTATAATGCAGGTAGAGCATGGTGATCCCTAAGTTGCTGCAGAAGGCAAAGGTCAGAGTGTGGGTGATAAAATAGCAGAGGAAGAAGCTATAAAGATAGGGTACCCCAGAAGAATCCCTGTTAGGAATGATTCCCAGTGAGTTCACAGATAAGGCCAAACTGTCCAAGAGCAGAGAATGACCATTTCCTATATCATGCTGTCAAAGAGTTAAGAGTGAAAAGAGATAAATGGAGATTCTGGAGTGCTGGACAAAGAATAGTATCAAACCAACAAAGTTCACGAAAGATCCACAAGGAAGATATCTAGGATGATGAGAAAAACACATTATACTTTCAGAGATTCATCCAAATAAAGCATACAAATCAAGCCTAAAATTAAGGGGGCAGCCAGTAATTAAACTGCCTGCTAAAGCAAAAATCTCACTCTTCAGCTGAAGATAACAGACTCCAGAGTATTTACAAATTATTCAATGTCCAATAATCAATGTAAAAAATCATTACACACACAAACATGTAAGTAAAAGATAAAATGTTAACAGAAACCGAATCCAAGATGTCTGGATATTATTCTAAGTACACAACTACTTTTTCTTTTTAGTGGTACTGGGGATTGAACCCAGAGGCATTCTACCTCTGAGCTACACCCCCAGCCCTATTTTTTATTCTTTATTTTGAAACAGGGTCTCATTAAGTTGCAGAGGGCCTCACTAAGTAGCTGAGGCTGGCCACGAACCAGATCCTCCAGTCTCAGCCTCCCAAGTACTGGGATTACAAGCGTGCGCCACCACACCCAGCTTGCTTTACTTTTCTATAAGCAGCTATAAGCCCAACCAAAGTTAACACACTTACATTTTGTTACAGGGCTACTTTTAGTGAATTTGCAGCCAAACATGCTAAAGATTCAAGATTCAAAGCAATTGAAAAGATGAAAGATCGAGAAGCATTGTTTAATGAATTTGTGGCAGCTGCAAGGAAGAAAGAGAAAGAAGATTCGAAGACCAGAGGTGAGAAGGTAAGACGGTTTTAGTTCCAGTGTGTGATCGAAGATAGTGTGAGTGGGAAAGGACTGTTCTGGTGGCATAAATAATTGGAGTTACCTTTATTGTTTGTTCTTTCACATTATCTTCTACAATTGTTTATGTATTCTATCACTTTATTTCCATAATGCTTATTTTAATAGCTTCACTAAGCTCTAGGATTGCTTTAAGTTTTCTTAACACTAAGATGCCTCCTCGACCCAGAATTTGTTTTTAGGACTGCCCGCTGAATTGGATCTGCTAAGTGCTTGCTAAGATTTCAAGATTCTTTATAGGTGGGAACATTTGAATTTCAAAGAACTTGTTAATCTTTTTCTTACCCTCTAAAGAAGTAGCATTTTAGTTACTTTTGAATCTTTAAGTAAACATACCTTACATATAAATTATTGCTTATCAGAATTAAAGGTCAGTTATTAAAGATTAATGAATTCCAAATGTCATTGGTTGGTTAGCACCGTCAGGAGTTAGAAGCTCTTCACAGAGGAGGCCAACTGGTAGGGAGGTGGCACCAGTGGCCTGGGAATCATCAAAACATTCAGCCACTCTCCTTAGTGTCCCGGTGTGCTTTATGAATGGGAGAGAATAACCTCTGGAGCCTAATCTTTCTTGACATTTAAAATCAGTGCTTATTCTGGAAAGCTGAAATATTAGAAGTTCCGTTAAGAAATGTTATAGTAGTAATACTAATCTTACTGGGTGAGAAGAAGCCTCTTTCATTTAAAAAACAGAATTAGGTGAAATAACTTTTGGCAGAAATATCTGAAACTTCTTAATTATCTTATTTTGGGCTCCAAAATAAATATTTTCGGAATTAATTTGCTGTTAACTTAAAAAAAATGATTACACTTTTTAGAGGAACATGTAAACCCAAACCTTTTATATGTTGAATTAGAATCATGTTAATGAATTGTTACTTTTAACTTTTAGAATAACTTGTTTGGCTAAAGAAAACCAAGTAAATAAATGATTGATAGTGTAGATTGCTTTTATATAGATTGAATTATTTCTTTGCATTTGAAACTAATTTTCTAAATATTTTTTGTAACTGTTTTATGTGTTCTACACTATTCGGCCTGTCAGCTCAGTCTGATATCTGTCAATCAATGACATGCAAAGTATTCATGATTCCCTAGTGAGGAAAGAGTATCTTTCAGTGAGATGACTTTAGCTTCCTACAGTTACATTTTTTAGTCTTTTTCCTTATGGAATGATGAGAGTTGTGCTCAGAATGTGTTAATTTGAAAAATGAAATTAAATAGACAGGACTTCTAAAACCTAATATATTCAGCTTTATTTTCTCTGATTGCCATATTTAATTCTCTAAATTACAAATCTGGCTTGATGCCATGACTAAATAAAAAAACAATAAGGCTGGAAATTGCTGAAGAGAAACTTTGTTGGCCAGTTTAAAGAATGTAAAATCAATGACCATTCTACTAAAGGAGACATCTTTAAAACTAAGGATTTGAGTATAGTAGATTTATATTCACATTTTTTTTTTTGCAGTACTGGGGATGGAACCTGGGGGCATTCTACCTCCGAGCTACAACCCCAGCACTATTTTGTATTCTTTATTTTGAAACAGGGTCTCACTAAGTTGTGGAGTGCCTCACTAGGTAGCTGAGGCTGGCCACGAACCCAGATCCTTCCGGTCTCAGCCTCCCAAATGCTGGGATTACAAGCGTTCGCCACCACACCTGGCTTATATTCACATTTTGAGGACTATTTGGTTGATGAAATTTTGTCAGTTTTATGACTTCCACTGTAATATTGCTCTTATGAAGTATATTGTCAACACTTTAAAAAAATCATATTTTAACTGTGTGATTGAATAGAAAGAATGAATACCTGAATATTAAAGGTTTAAAACTACTTGCCTAGTCAAAAATCTGTGAAGAACATTGACTTTTAGTGAAATCATTTTCTTAAGTAGCATTTTTAAGCTAAAGGATACAATCATTGTTTTGATATAATTTTCATCAGTCATTTTTTATTTTGTAAAAAAATGCCCTTAAGCCAGGCATGGTGGTGCATGCCTATAATCCCTAATCCCTGTACTGGGAGGCCGAGACAGTAAGATCACAGGTTTAAGGGTAGCCTCAGCAACTGAGTGAGGCTCTCAGCAACTTAGTGAGACCCTGTTTCAAAATAAAAAATAAAATAGGGCTGGGGGTGTTGCTCAGAGGTAGAATGCTCTTTGGTTCAATCCCCAGTGCCACACACACACAAAAAGCCCTTAAATGTTTGTTTACTTTTACTTGGTTTATATTTATTTCGTTTGCTAAAGCAACTACTCTTAAATTTTTGTTTATTGTTAATGTATTTATTATACTAATAAAGTTTTGTAAAATTTGGTTCAAATATTCTTCCTTTTGGAACAGCACATTTGAAGTTGCATGTATTGGAGTTAATTAACTCTCTTATGAAGTTGGCATATTTCTCTCTTCCCTCAAATTTTCTGCTGATCACGGCAAGGTGGTGCATGCCTCTAATTCCAGCAAATCTAATGCCAGTGATTTAGGCTGCAAATCAAATGCCAGGCTAAGGCAAGAATATAACAAGTTCAAGGCTGACA